>PVIR01008799.1:0-55390 GCA_004026965.1 Petromus typicus | reverse complement strand
GCCCGGCACTGTGGTATGTGGTACTGGTTGCTGCTGGGGGTGAGTCTCCATGCCCAGTATTGTTATGTGGTTACCGGGAATCGAACCCGGGTCCTTGCGCTTGCGAGACAGGCGCCGGAACCACTGAGCTAACTCCCCGGCCCGTTTCCTCCATTTTTCACTGTGAGAACCTAGTAGTGATACTAGAAGTAAAATCAAAGTATAGATAGATAGCTCCCATCCTAGTTTTTTTTTTTTTTTTGAAACGGGGTCTCAGTTTGTAGTTCAGGCTGGCCCTGAGCTCACTATGTAGTGAGGCAAGTTATGGGAATTGAACTCAGGACCTTGTTCTTGCAAGGCAGGCACTGGAACTACTGAGTTAAATCCCCAGCCCCCACCCTAGGTTTTTTTTTTGTTGTTGTTTTTTTAATAGGTTTTTGAGACAGGGTCTCGCTTTGTAGTTCAGGCTGGCCCTGAGCTCAGCCTCCAACTCACATCACAGCAATCCTCCTGCCTCTGCCTCCTGAGTGCTGGGATGACAGGCGTGAGCCACCACGCCCGGCACTGTGGTATGTGGTACTGCTTTCTGCTGGGCGTGAGCCTCCACGCCCAGTATTGTATGTGGTTACCTGGGGATCCAACCCAGTCCTTGCGCTTGCAAGACAGGAGCTGGAACCACAGAGCTAAATCCCTGGCCCCCACCATCCTAGTTTTTAACTCCTCAACTTGCCTGTACCAGGCCTCCAACAATTTGTTAATTGACTATTAATGGTTTCTAGCAGTAATGGTTTGGGCTGCAGGCTTCTTCTCTTGGGCTCCCACTTCTTTTAAATTGTGGTCTTCTGTCTGTCTATTTCTCCAGATTTGGGGACAGCAGTTGGTCTTGTGACCTCAACTTTCTGATGGATCTAAGAATATTTGTCGATTTGCAATTTTTCAGCCTTTTTTGGGAGGGGGGTGGGGATAGAAATGATTACTTAGGCATCTCGTAACATCCAAACTGAAATTGGAAACTTAGGCATCTTAAAGGTTCAGCAGAGTAGTGGTCAAGTCATGTGTGAGAAACTTCCTGAGGCCCAGACAAAAGCCATTAGAATGGATCAGGGAACAGTGTCTGGTATTCACAGAGGGCTGGTGTGTTAGCTTTCAGTAACTGTGACAAAGTATCTGAGCTATATCACTGCTTAGAGGAGAAAGGGTTTATTTTAGTTCACAGTTCTAGAGAATTTAGTTTGTGACCATTGCATTTATTTTCATGATGAGGCAGAACATCACAGTGTGGAGTAGGTGTGGAGTAAAGCTGCTTGTGTCATGTAGTCCAGACAGTAGGGGAGGAAAGAAAGAACAAACTTCACCCTTCAATTCACACCCCCAAGGATCTACTTCCTAAACTTTTCACCACCTCCCGGCAGCCTATTAAGTTATGAATCCATAAATTCATGGATGAGGTCAGAGCCCTCTTGATCTAGTCATCTATCATGTGCTGTCCCTCAGAACACAACCGCCCTGGGGACCAAAGCTTCAACCCTTGGAGGTTTCCAAACCATAACAGCTAAGAATAATTCCTATTTCTACCAGCTAGACTAGAAAGACTTATAATTCACCAGTCATTAGCAGAATACTCAGGAAGTTCTTCCCTGATCAGTTCGTCACAGACTGAGCACAGTTTTAGAGTTGCCACGTTATGAAAGCAAGAACAAGAAGGATTAAACTATTTCCATGAAACTTAACTGGATTCCAGAACAATGGTCAAGAAAGTTCAAAAAACTAAATTATTCAGTAACAAACGGTAAAATTCACAATTTCTACCACTCAGTAATTATTAGGCACATAAAGATGGAGGAAAAAAATGGCTCCTTTTCAAAAAAATAATTCATCAGGATGAATCCTGAACTGATGTAGGTATTAACACAGAAAAAATATATACAGAACTGAAAATAGGGATTTCAAACACACATATTTTTAGTGTGTGTTTGAGACAGGGTCTCGCTCTGTAGTTCATGCAGGCCTTGGATTCACTATGTAGCCCTATCTGGTCCAAATTTGTGGCTATTCTGCATCAGGCTTCCAAGTACTGGGATTACAAACATGTTTCACCATGCTCTGCTAAAAAATACATTTATAACCCAAGATTCATCACAGAATTAGTCCTAGTAGCCAAATGGTGGGAACAAATCAAGTGTCTATCAACTGATCAATGCATAAATATAATGTAGTATGTCATGCCCACAGTGAACGAAGCCTTTGCAAACAAACAGGCTGCTCTTAGCAAATAACAGGCTACTCTCTGTAAGTAGGGTAGATGGCCATAAAGAAAATTCAGGGCTGGAACCAGGGATTTAGCACAGTGGTTCTGGCACCTGTCTTGCAAGCACAAGGGCCCTGGTTTGATCCCCCGTAACCACATACAATACTGGGTGTGGACACTCACACCCAGCAGCAACCAGTACCACATTCCACAGTGCTGGGTGAGGTAGCTCACACCTATAATCCCAGCACTTGGGAGGCAGAGGCAGGAGGATTGCTGTGATGTAAGTTTGAGGCTGAGCTCAGGGCCAGCCCGAACCACAATGTGAGACCCTGTCTCAGAAAACCATCGAACAAACAAAAAAAAGAAAATTCAGGGCTGAGTATACAATCTTCATGGTGCGGAGAAGTACAGTGATGGTCTGCACACTTGTGCTGACCATCCTTACATCCTCAGTAATAAACATTCCTTATGATCAAAGCACCTTCCTAAACCCTATATAAACTTAGTTTCCCCTCCCAGTTAGCAGCTGATATCTCTCATCTCAATGTTAGCCCATCCTCACACAGATGAAATAAATTCACCTCTCCCCAGCTAGCTGCTGAAATCTCCTGATATCATTCTCTCTTCACACTTGGACTGGAATAAAGCTTTTTTTTTTTTTTTTTTCTCACAGAGCCTGTCTCTGAGTGGCCTTCCACATGCCGTTTATAACATGATATAGCTATTTAACGGAATAATATTTAGCCATAAAAAGAAATAAAGTTCTGATATGGGATGAACTTGAAAAACATCATACAAAGTGCAATAAGCCTGGCACAAAAGGACAAGTATAGCATGATTCCACTTAATGAAATATCTAAAATAGGCGAGTTCATAGAGAGAAAACATAAGTAGAGATGACCAGGGGCTGAGGGGAAGGGAAAATAAGGAGTTTCTTTGGGAGAGATAAAAAAAAATGGTAGTGGTTGTTGTACAATGCTATGAATGTAATTATTGGATTACACTTGAAAATGATGAAAATGGCAATTTAAAAATAACATGACAACCATAAAAAGATTCCCCGTTATTATCCAGATTTCCCATTGCTGAACAAAATACCAACCCTCACACGTTAAGAGATGAGTGACACGTGGCTTGAGTTAGCTCCAGTGTTAAGGGGATTCAGTCCATGGTCAGCAGGGTTCAATGCAGAAATATCAGCGTGGAGCAGTCACTTGGTTTGTGTTGGCCAAGAAAAAGAGCTGGGGGACAGTGCAGGTGGAGGCCTGACAGCACGCTCTCGCCCCCGTGACCCACACAGACACATCCAAAGGGTGGTTTACTACTCTCCTAAGTGACTCTAAGCCAGTCAAGTTGGAACAATAAGCTTAATCAGGACCCTCCCGCCATTTAAGGAGTTTAGAATAAACTGAAATGCAATTAATTATAAAATTATGCTACAATATGCTGTTATAATTGAGAATTCTGCAGAGTGTGGAGAGAGTTTCAGAGAGTGTCCAGTTTGGGGACACTGGGGAGTTTGTAATCATCAGAGTGAGGGCTGAAACTTCTCTCAGATCAAGCTTTCTGGAGCACAAGTAGCACAGAAAGAAGTGGGGCAGCAGGCTGCAGCAGCAGATAGCATCTGAAGTGGAGACGATTTTCAGTATCAAGCACAAAAGAGTTTTGATTTCATCCTTATTGGAAGTGGGCAGCTATTGAATTTTCAGCAGTGGTGTGACCTGCTCATCTTGGATTTGATCTTTAGATATAGCTCTGGCAGGAATGTGAATAGGTTAATAGGGGCAAGGTTGGAACAGGGAAACTCATTAGGACCTACATGAGGGAAGGCAGATTGCTGACCTGGGGCAAAGGGAAAGGATTAGGGAAAAGGGAGTGAACGGAAACCATGGAAAGAGCTCTGTGTGTCTACAGACCACACAGATCCTGCCATTCAACTGCCAAATCTCTTAATATACTCCATGCTCTTTCCTGGTTCAGGTGTTCTCCTTGCTTTTGAGCTACACATCTTGATGTTTCCCTGAGTTGGCTCTCCCGTCATCTGGAAAGCTTCAATGAAGTCATCTAATGAGCAGCTGAGTTGTATATCCTGTGTCCCCATTCCAGGCCATGTGCAGTAGCTGCTGAGACAGAAGCATTGAGGCGCAGCACACTTGAAGACTTCCTGTTCAGAATAGATGGTAGGTGGTACCAAGGCAATCACTTCTTCCCCCTTGGTGTTGTTAGATGATCCACAAGGCAGGCGACCGTGAGAATGGGACCTTCTGGAGACAATCTGCTTCTCCTTTCAAGACTGAGCTGCGCCCAGTGCCACTGGACATTCTTTTTTTTTTTTTTTTTTTGAGATAGGGTCTCGCTTTGTGGTTCAGGCTGGCCCTGAGCTCAGCCTCAAACTCACATCACAGCAATCCTCCTGCCTCTGCCTCCTGAGTGCTGGGATGACAGGCGTGAGCCACCATGCCTGGCACTGTGGTATGTGGTACTGGTTGCTGCTGGGCGTGAGTGTCCACACCCAGTATCATATGTGGTTGCCGGGGATCGAACCCGGGCCCTTGCGCTTGCAAGACAGGCGCCGGAACCACCGAGCTAACTCCCCGGCCCCCGCCACTGGACATTCTTAATCAGAAGGGAAGTGTTTGTGCCCAGGAATCCAGAACAGGCTATGGAGTAGGGAGTGGGAAGTGTGCTGTCATTTTACTTCTAAAGGGGTTTATATTAAACAAAGGAAAGTGGATACAGAAGTCATGTCATGGTTTCTGTGGAAGAATGCAATGTCATGACCAACAGAAAGAACTGAGATTGGAACAGACTTTCCCCAGGCCCTGGAGCCACTGGCCAGTGGGATTTGTAGTACCTGCTCCACCAGGGATTTCTATGTTTTTTGGGGGATTTCTATTCTTTTACAAACTGAATGGAAGCAGTTAAAAAAAAAAAAAAAGGAACCAGAGAAAAAGGGTACATTGGAGACTAAAGGCACAAATGACAGCTCTCCTCTCTTCTCCTCTCCTCTTCTTTCTTCTCTTCTTCTTTCTCTTTCTCTCTCTCTTTCTTTCTTGGTGTTTTGAAATAGAGTCTCACTATATAGTTCAGGCTAGCCCTGATACAGTATAGCCTAGGCTGGCCTTGAACTTGGGGCAATCCTCCCGCCTCTGCCTCAGCCTTCCTAATGCTGGGATTACACAAAACCTGGCAACAGCTAACTTCTTGAAGAAAACATTGAAAACACAGGTAGTGGATAAGTATCTTTAAAGTATTAAATGAAAGCTTTTTAAAAAACCTCCGTGAGGTTTGATCCCTGATAACCACATACAACCATGACCACCAGCAATCAGAACCATGTACCACAGTGCCTGGTGTGGTGGTTCACCCCTGTAATCTCAGCATCGGGAGGCAGAGGCAGGAGGACTGCTGAGTTCAAGGCTGAGTTCAGAACCAGCCTGAACTACAAAGCGAGATCCTATCTCAAAAAACAGCAGCAATAACAACAACCCTCCATGAACTATAATTCTATATGTAAGAAATATCATTCAAAACTAAAGACAGATAACATTTATTTATTTTCAGATCCACAAAACTTGAAACATTTCACTACCAGTAAACCTGCATGACAAGAATTTTTTTTTTTTTTTTATACTGGGGATTGACCTTAGGACCTTGTGCTTACAAGGTAGGTGCCAGAACCACTGAGTTAAATCCTCAGCAAGAAATGCTAAAGGATCTCTATTAAGCAAAAGAAAAGTGATATTAGATGATGAGACTAGATAAGATACGATATATACAAAGTAACAAAAGGGTTCAGAAATGGTAATTATGAAAGTAAATGTAAGATATTTCTTTTTGTAGTACTGGGGATTGAACCCAGAACCTGGCCTGCAGCTTTCCCTGGTAGACACTCCATAATCCTGGCATCCCTACTTCCTTAGGTTATAGATTTTGGTGTTTCAGAGGGAAACATTCAGTGAACATTTATAGACCAGCTCCAATACTCAAACTGAAGCCAAGCACTGAGACTGTATCTTATACCCAACTTAATTAGCAAGAGGGCCTTGGGACAGATATACTTCTATCCTATTCACAGCATAATACTTTAGGAACAAACTAATCAGTGTCAAGAATAGCCTGAGGAAATAATCTTTTTTTTTTAAATTTGGAGACAATTTATTATGTATTTAGAGACAGGTCTTGTCATGTAGTTCAGGGTGCCCTTGAACTTATTATATAGTCCCAGGTAGCTTCAACCTCACAGTGATCTCCCTGCCTCAGCCTCATGTGCTGAGATTACAGGTGTGCACCATCCTGCCTCGCTCATCTTTCTTCTTGAGATCAACTGAATTACCTCATGACCAAGTGATTAGGATCACCGTGCATCATCTGGCCCACCAAAGGTTCTCACCATCCTGTGACTATCTATCTCCCATGGTGAGAAGGTTCCCTTTAGTTTAGGAACACCCACCAACTGCTTGTATAAACCTGCTCTAGATTTCGAATCAGCTTCCTGGCATGATGGACTTTGTGAAAATAGTCTTTCATTAACCAGTTTTTAAATGGCTTGGCATGTGGGTCTGATAACAAAAATCTAAGCCCATGTACCTTATCTTCTTATGGTAAGTCTTTATTCTACTATGAGGAGCCAGTCATCAACAAAGAAATAGTGGCTTTTAGTGATTTGCTACTTAATGGTTTTATTTTCATAGTACTAGGAGTTGAATTCACAACCCTGCACTTGCTAGGCAGGCGTGGTGCCATCAAAGTACATCCCTGACCCCAAGTTCTTTTTGGTTTATATTATTTGGGTCCACACCTCAGTAGCTCATATATGTCAAATCCATGAGTAGCCTCAATATATAAATAAACCCTACATTTAACCAGGCATGGTGGTACACATCTGTAATCCCAGCACTCTGAGGCTGAGGCAGGATGATCACAAATTTGAACCCTTCCTGGGCAACTTAGTGAGAACCTGTCTCAAAATAAAAAATAAAAAATGGCTGGGGACATAGTCTAGTATGAAGGCCCTTAGGTTCAACCCCATTCCCCAAATAACTTGCATCTGGCACTTGCCCTGATGACTAGCAACCATTACTGTTTTTGGTCTCTTTGGATTTGCCCATTGTTAGCACTGCATATACTTGGATCATGTAATATCATAGAACCCTTAATCCTCAGTTTCATTTCCTGTGATAGGTTCTTTTTTTTTTTGTCTAGGGATCAAACTTAGCATCTTAAGCTTTCCAGGCTCCCTGGCCCTTAAATGACTTTTATGATAGTACTTTGCAGTCATACTTTTTTTTTTTGACAGGGTCTTGCTTCATAGTTCAGGCTGGTCCTGAGCTTGGCCTCAAACTCAGCAATCCTCCTACCTCTGCTTCCTGAGTGCTGGGATTAGAGGCCTGAGCCACCATGCCTAGCACTGCGGTGTGTGGCACTGATTGCTGATGGGCATGAGTCACCACACCTGTTATTGTTGTATGTGGTCACCAAGGATCAAACTCAGGCCCTTGTGCTTGCAAGGCACACGTTGGAACCACTGAGCTAAAACCACTGGCCCCAGTAATTTATTATTAGATGTTAATCTCTTCTAATTGATTAATTTTATTGACCATATGATAGTTTTGCTGGTACGCAGAATGCAAGAGTTGTGGGGTCAGGGAAGCTTCCACCCAGATTTCAATAGAAGGCTCGGCAGACCAGGTATGGAACCCTGAGGGGGCAGTGCAAGAAGCCAAAGGCGCAGAGAAGACCTAAGCAAGTAGGGATGTCAGGAATATGGAATGTCTGCCAGGGAAAGCTGCAGGCCATGAGTGAAGCCAGTGCAAAAGAGTGAGCTGTAACCTGCAAGGCAGACAGGTGCGGTCATCCATGCCCCCTGGATCTCACAGCCATGTATGTGCCCTGGATGCTGGATACAGAGTACAGGACTGGATGTTTGTGCTTCTGGGTTTTGGTCCTGTTCTTTTCTATCCAGGTTCCTCCCTTTTGGAATGGGAATGTTTACCCTGTGCCACTGTACCTTGGGATTATGTGACTTGGTTTTTACTTTTACAGAGGTTCACAGCTAAGTTTGCCTTGAGTCTTAGAAGAGACTTGGATTTTTGAAAAAAGCTAGTTGACACTGGAGAATGAAAATTGCATTTATAGTTGTATGCAAGATAATTATACCATGTTAGGTTTAGAGTTATTTTTGAGAGTAAGATGCCTATGTGTATGTCACTACACTCAGCTCATGTATTTTAATGAATTGACAAATACACCTATCACTTTCAACTTTGATTGTTTTCTTAGTTTTTTTGAGACAGGGTCTCACCTTGTAGTACAGGCTGGCCCTGGGTTCACTATGTAGCCTAGGCTAGCCTAGAACTCACAACAATCCTCCTGTCTCTGCCTCCCAGTGCAGGATTACAGGCGTGGGCCATCACACCTGGCTCCAACGTTTAGTTTAAAAGTGTAGAGGCAACCAGGCATGGTGGCACATACTTCTAACTGCAGCTCTTTTGGAGGCTGAGGCAGGAGGATCTGAAGTTTGAACACCTCCCTGGGCAACTTAGTGAGACCTTGTCTTAAAACAAAAGAGGCTGGGGATCTAGCTCAGTGTCAAGGTCTTGGATTCAATCCCTAGTATGGGACAGGGAGAAGAGGGGGATAGAGGAAGGGGAGAGAAAGAAATCAAGGGGAATCTGTTTATGCTGTGAAGTTTCCTAGGATTTAGATTTTGGTGTTACATCCTAATGGTAGTGTTTAATGGCTCTGTCTCCTTATATTCTCAAGTGAGTTGACAATTAACTCTGGGCTCTTGGTAATTTGCTAAGATTACTGCATGGCTGGTACTTTATCAGTAAGAGTCCAGTCAGAAGACTAAAAACCATGTTATTTAAACAGGGAGAACTATTAATGGGGTATTGTAGGATTAAAGAGGCATGAGAGCACTAAGACACAGCAGCAACAACTGCAGGAAGTTGCTATGCTGAGGCTGGAGAGAAAGTGGAAGAGACTGGAGTTAGTAAAACACACAGGCTGGTAAGAATGGATTCCTTTGGACATGAGGTTCAGACCTCTGTGAGCGTCTGCACTGCCTAGTTGGTAATGATGTCCATTAGGAGTATGTTTGGTTGTTGTACAGTAATACGAGCAGAATAGAACAATATGAGCAGATACTGATGATCTTAGACCCACTAATTCAAAGGAGTGCTATTCTAATTCATCATATCTTCAGTTAACTGTTGGCATTTATCATTCCTAATGTTAATACTTTGTCAGTGACGAGAATCTCATACTTTAGTAGACTCTGCAGGTAAGGGTCATGACAACAATATCCCATAAGTTATGGATGACAGTGTGTGGCTTTTGTATGAAATGTTACTCCATTTCAGTAGTTCAATGAAAATAAAATAATAAAGTTGAAATACCACTTGAATAATGGATCTAAACAATGATAATCAATGGTTGCTTGTAGTAAGATAACCAGACATGGTGTACTTCCTCATGGTTTAGGATGCTCCCCCTAAAAGGGATTCTCCTTAGACTCTGCCAACACTCAGTAGCTCTTCTGAGGGTGTTTCCTAGGGAACTTCCAGATGTTCAGTTGTTTAGTAAGTTATGACCATTAAGGGCATTCTTTTGGAATCAGAGGACTGTCTCAAGCTCTTGAAATCCCACAGTTCCTCTACACACAGCTCTCCTCCATGATCCAGTCAGGCCACAAGGCAGAGGCAATATCCAGCAGCACCATAGTTCAGCCCCTATAGGTCTGCCTGTGGACTCCAGGCTCCTAGCACTGGGATCTCCTGGACTGGTTCCATTAATAGGAGTGCAGGCAACTCCAGGCACATTTCTGGTAGTAGTGGTACCTTTCCAAATAGAGCCAGTTCTTTGAAGAATATGTCATGTATGTTAAACTGATGCTCTAATGTCACACATTCTCTACATGCTCTATCAGTGCAAATCATTTCTATTCTCTGGACCATGTGCACTCACTTGAGTCTGTATCGCCATGAGAAATTGCTCCAGCATGAACAGCTCCAAGACTTGCTCCATGCAGTAGGTCTTTGGTTTCAGCCACTGACAGCAAAGCTCCCAGAGTCTACTGAAGTTTTCTCACGGCTGTGCTGCTTTACCGTACCCTGCTACCTCAATGCATGCAGGAGACTTCACATTCAGTGTCACAGTTATGCTACATGAGGTTCTTGATGGACAGCAAGAAGGCCTGGATCTCACAACCCTGTTCCACAGAGATGGTGCTTTTCAGCTGTTCATTGTTGACTGGAGTGTGAGGTTCAGATTCTAATTTTTCTTGGAAATCACTTGGCTGTGCAATGTACAGTTTGTTGCTGGCTGGCTCCAAGGCAGGGGAACATCACAGAAGAGAAATAGTGTATGGTAAAGCAAGGAGAAGGCAGAAAAATAGAAAGCAACAGTAAGCCTGTCTTCTTTTTTTTTTTTTTTTTTTTAGGTTTTTTGAGACAGGGTCTTACTTTGTGGTTCAGGCTGGCCCTGAGCTCAGCCTCCAACTCACATCACAGCAATCCTCCTGCCTCTGCCTCCCGAGTGCTGGGATTACAGGTGTGAGCCACCACGCCCGGCACTGTGGTATGTGGTACTGGTTGCTGCTGGGCATGAGTCTCCACACCCAGTATTGTATGTGGATACTGGGGAATCGAACCCAGGCCCTTGCGCTTGCAAGACAGGCGCCGGAACCGCTGAGCTAACTCCCCAGCCCCCAAGTCTGTCTTCTTACTGGCTTTCCTATTCTTAAGGACATCAGATATCCCATTGTCTTTTCTCAGTGTTCTATCTAGTCACTAGTCAATAACACTCATTCTTTTATATTCATCACTATCTGATTATATTTTGGGGATAGAGGGTATCAGTTCTAGATGCTGTGGGTCAGTTCTTGCTTTAATTATTCTAGTCACTGTATTTATGGAAGGACTTGGGGAGATTAAAATGAGACAGCTACTTGTGACATCTTTTTAAAAAATACTTTTGGTAGTTAGTATTTTTATTATTTAGGAATATTTGTAAGTGACAAGTTTATGAAGTAGCAGAGAATGGTGATTCAAAAGATGTACTTTGCTGAATCTGGTGGCACACACTTGTAATCCCAACACTTGGTAGGTCAAGGCAGCTGGATTACTGTGAGTTTGAATCTGGACTACGTAGTGAGTACAAGGCCTTCCTGAGCTACACAGTGAGACTCTGTCTCAAAACAAATAAACAAACACTTCCTCCCACCATTTTGGAGTCAGACTTTCTTCCCACTTCCAGGACTGGAAATCAAACCCAGGAACTCATGTATACTAGGCAAGGTCTCTTAACACCAGTGCAGACTGCCTGTTTTCTAATCTTACTTTCACCTTTTAACAGCTGTGTGATTCATAATCTTAAGTTTCTTCTATAAAAGAGGCTTTTGTGAACATTAAATGAATAAATACATATAAAGCACTGAGAAAAATACTAGGTTACCTAGTAGGTATTAAAGATAACTGTTACACTTAACATAGTTTTCTTTTTCAAGTTTAAGTCCATATGGACTTAAACAAAAACATATGGACTTAAACAAAAACACCACCAACTTTTTATTCTACGAAAAGCCTGAAATCACCAAAAATGACTGAAAAAAAAATTGTAGCCAAAGCTGACTGCAAAGTTCAAAGTCTTCACCTTCATTACAAAAGAACAAAAAACATATTCAATAAGCAGACAATATTAGAGATTAATTGCCTTTTGTTTTTGAAAGTAGAAATCAATGTAATAGAGAAAAGGGAAGAATACCAACAAGTAATGTGGATAACAGAGATACTCGGGTGAATAGGAATGAATGATATACCCATGATCTAATTACAGTGGAAGATGCATAAAGATCTTCCCAGTTGGTATGCTAAGGATGGGCAGCTGGGAGAGGCCTAAAGTGGCCACAGATCCTACAGCATGCAAGTATTCTTTTCTATACTATCATCAATGTACACAGTGGCAAGCAAGCTCCTCTTCTACTATCTTATTGGATAACTACACTAGAAAATGAAGCTTCACTGGCATGCAGGGCCTTATTTAATTCTCTGCTGCATTTCTAGCATCTGGCATAGTAAGTGGTATACAATACTAGTGTCTAACACATAAAAGTGTCCATTTGAGGAGGAACTCACTTTCTAGTCTTCCGTCTCTTTGACAGACTGTTTCTTTCAATAAATGTTTTTTCCTACATTCTTTTTTTTGGAGACAGGTTCTCACTTTGTAGTTCAGGCTGGCCCTGAACTTACTAGGTAAAGGCAGGCTAGCCTTGAACTCATGGCAATCCTCCTGCCTCTGCCTCCCAAGTGCTGGGATTACAGGCGTGAGCTACCACACCCAGCACTGTGGTAGGTAGTTACCAGGGACTGAACTCAGGACCTTGTGCTTGCCAGGCAGATGCCAGAACCACCTAACTAAATCCCTGGCCCCTTCTTTTTTTTTTTTTGCAGAATCAGGGATTGAACTCAGGACCTTGCACTTGCCATGCAGGTGGTGGCACCACTGAGCTATGTCCTTGCCCCTAATTCTTCTATTCAACCTGTTGTTTCTAGAATTCACTGATTTTAGAGAACTTGCATTTTGGATAGGTAGCAGGTTTTGGAGTTACATCACTGTATCATAGATTTAAAACTAAAGGAAAAACAGAACCAGTCCTTCACACAGTTTGAGAATTAATATTCTAGGAATACACTGGAAGTAACACTGCTGGGTCAGAGGTCTGCAGAGGTCACAGGCTCCCTCTCCCTTTCAAGACAGAATAACAAAATAAGGGGTTTATAGGAGAACCAGCTATACCCAGAAACCTGGAGGTCCGTGGTCCTCCTAAACCCGTGGTCACCTGGATTCCAGAAAATGCCGATCCCCACATGATAAAGACTACTACAGAGACAATTTTTCTTGGCAAGGAAACCATCCCTCAGCCATGAAGACTGTAGAACTATGGCACCAGGACTGAGATAATGATCACCCAGACTCCACCCACCAGCTAATTCTCAGAAACTTGCCTCTTGCCTTTGCCAGTGACCCATCTGGACATCTGTATCAGAGTGTACTCCCTCCAGTTACCTGAGCTAGAGATTTTTCTATCTTGCCTCTAACTTTCAATAAGGCATTTTCTGTTTTTTTAAAAAAAGTATTATAAAAGTGCAAGCAGAAATAATATAAACTGCTCATTTAAATAAAGGAATTACCTATATAATTATATGACATACTATTCAGCCACTAAATGAACTAGCAATCCATATGTAAACCTCAAAAACAACACTGAGTGAAAAATTCCAGAAAGATATATATATATTGCAACTTTGTAAAATTTGTTAAGATATAAAACCAGAATATACTAAATATAAAACTGTTTTTATATCTATATCCATACTAAATAATTGCAGCCTCTAGGAAAACAAAAAGGAAAGGTTACCTATAAAACATTTGGGGAAGAGGGTTCAAATCAATCTATGATATCTTATACCTGAAATAAAAATCTAGGGCATAGTGAAAGTTATGATTTCACAGAACTAGACCTTACTTATAATCTATATATAAATTTCATATATGATTTAAAACACATTAAAAAAAAAGTAAGGTAGGACTGATAAAAAGAATGAGGAGATTGGGGGAAGGGTGGTGTACACTTATAATTTCAGCTACTACGGTGGCCTGAGTACCAGGATCATAAATTCCAGGCCAGTTTGGGCAACGCAGACCCTGTCTCAAGAAAGGGGGGAAGTAGGTTTATAGCTTACTGGTAGGATGCTTGCGGAGCATGTGCAATGTCTTCAGTTCAATCCCCAAAACAGAATAACAAAAAAGTACACTGAAGAAATTAAGAATACTTTCCACTGGGGTCGGGGAGTTAGCTCAGTGATTCCAGAGCCTGTCTTGCAAGCGCAAGGACCAGGGTTCGATCCCGGTAACCGCATACCATACTGGGTGTGGAGACTCACACCCAGCAGCAACCAGTACCACATACCATAGTGCTGGGCGTGGTGGTGGCTCACGCCTGTAATCCCAGCACTTGGTGGGCAGAGGCAGGAGGATTGCTGTGATGTGAGTTTGAGGCTGAGCTGAGAGCCAGCCTGAACCACAAAGTGAGACCCTGCCTCAAAAAAAAAACCTAAAAAAAAAAAAGAATACTTTCCACACTCTGATCAAATACATTTGAAACAAAGCCTCAATAAAATCCTCTTTGTAGAAAAACTAAAAATTACAAATTATAAATTATAAAAACTGATAAACTGCTAAAGAAAGAGAAATAATTCTCAAAAAAAAAAAGATCTCAGACTCAGTTTTTTTCGAAGTTATTTTAAAAAACACTTCAAGTTCTCTTAAATAATCTTCCTGTGTATTATTCCACACTGTGGAAAATATAAAATATGCAGATGTGCTATATATAACACTAGGATTTTAGAGGATTGGCACAATTATTTACATCTATATTTTATATATATGCCACTACTTTGATCTTACACACCAAAACAGATGATAGGCTTACAGATGACAGGAGGACAGATGAAACTTTATACTTGGAAGTTTTAGGTATGCCTGAATTCCAAAATACTTCAAAGAGAACATGTAAAATCAGACTTAATTATTTGTAACACTGCATTACTTTGAATCTTTGAAGAACAGATTTCCTTTGGTATTAAAAATTTTATAAAGTATAAAGAAAGAAAAACACTGTAAAGAAAGAAAAAGTCCTTTCTTTGGGGGTTATTTATTTTTTAAAAAAGTAGTCATATTTCCAGAAAACAGTTTAATAATTTTTGTTTTGTCATTCAGCTGGAATACAGAATCAAAAACATCAATCTTTTAATGTTCAAATGTGACAGTTCTTAAAAAGGAAATACAAATGGCCCAAACAGACAGATATGTAACTTTATTCTTAAATTAACATTCTACTGAAATTAAAATACCACTTTTCTACTAACAAATTGGCAAAGATCAAAACATTGGATAACCTTATTTATAAAGATTTGAAGAGCCAGCCCTGGTAGTGCAAACTTATAATCCTAGCATTAGGAGGCTGAGGCAGGATGACTGCTGAACTACATAGAAATTCTGTCTAAAAAAATAGAACAGTAACACACACAAATTCAGATTTGAGGAAATGGGGATACACATACATTGTTGGGAGGACCATAAATTGGCATAATCCTACCAGAAAGCAATTTTCCAGCATCTGCCAAAAATTAAAATGTACAAAAATAGTCACAGCAGCACACACCTGTAATCCTAGCTACTTGGGAGGTGGAAGTAAATGGATCATGACTTTGAAGTCAGCCTGAGAAACATTGTAAGATTTCATTGAAAAAAAAAAAAGTACAAACCTTCTGAACTAGGAATTCTACTTTTATATTTTACATTAATTTATTATGCATAAATTACCTATGTACAAGGTAGTATGGCATATTTATACAATATAATATTCGGTTGTTGGGAAAAAACCCATCATTTACTTATATGAAACAATGTCGAAAATATATTATGTAGAAAGCACAAGCTGAAGACCAGTGTACACTGTATATACCTCTGGTGGGAAATATCTCTAATAGATCTTTATGGAACTGATAAAATTCTCGGAAGGAGGAAGTGAAAATGGGAAGGAAGCTTTTCACTGTATGTCTTTCCATAGCTTTTGAATGTGAAATGTACTACATATTCTTTTAGGAAAAAATTGTTTTTCTTCTTAAAGAGTTCACTTTGCAGTGAGTCATGCTTTAGTCCTAGCTACTTGGAAGGCTGAGCTCACAAGTTCCAAACCAGCTACAGGCAACACATGATATCCCATCTCAAAAAAATAAACAGCTAAGTTTAAAAAAATCAAAATCAAAACAGGAAAACCAGGATTCCAGCAGATACAATTCTTTTAAGTAAGTTCAAATTGGCAAGCATTGTATTTCTTAATTTTTTTTTTTTGACACAGGGTCTCACTTTGTAGTTGAGGCTGGCCCTGAGCTCACTATGTAGGCCAGGTGAGCCTCGAACTGACAGCAATCCTCCTGCCTCTGCCTCCCAAGGGCTGGAATTACAGGTGTGAGCCACCACACCCAGCATTGTGGTATGTGGTACTGACTGCTGACTGGCATGAGTCACCACGGCCGGCATTGTTGTACGTGGTTACCAGGGATTAAACCCCCAGCCCTTGCACTTGGAAGGCAGGAGCCAGAACTACTAGGCTAACTCCTTGGCTCTATATGTTTTACATTTGACTGATAAATTTTTCTATAATTTCATTCAGTCTTTCAGGTTCCATCAATTTATTTACCAATTCCTGCTCAACCGCCATGAGGGCCAGGCCACTGAGCTTCTCTTGTCCCATGCTATGAAATAAATATGTTTTAAGACGACAAAGTGTAGAAAATGAATTTTCTTTACTTGTTGAAGTAACTGGCCAAGACAAAGCGATGTGTAACAGCTTTGAGACACCAGGAATATTATTGTGAAGACCATGTTGAATAAACAAATAGCCAAGAGTAATAAAATCGAAGGAAGCACATTCTCTGACAAAGTTAAGCTTTGCATAATGCCGATAAAATCTAAGCTCAGGGATAATATCTGCATCAAGCTTATAAAATTCTTGAATATGTTTGGCAGTTGCTTCATTTAATGGTTCATTCCATTTAAATAATAGCTCTGAAATTTGTTTCATTTTACAATAATCAAACTCTGAAAAATATAATTTGAAATTTTGCAATATAGTATCTAATCCTTGGTAATAAATGTTAATTTTATATTGTTCTTCTGTTGAAGTAGGAAAATATACATTCTCTGTATTGCCAAGATCTACTGTTTTCTGAATTTTTCTTCTTTTTAGAAGTGATGGACTTTCAACTTCAAAACCTTTACTGATAATTTTTCTACATATTTCCTCTGCTCCATTCCAGAGAGTTTTGAAATTTACATCATTTCTTTCAGATGATAAACATTCCAAAATTGCTTCTACTTTTGAAGACAAAGAAAAAATATCTAAAGTTTCACTTTGAAGTTCTTTAGAAAGAATTCCTGTAACACTTAGTACTCCATAAAGAAATTTCAAACAAAAAATGAACTCAAATTTGGAAACCAGTGTTAACATATCACTCGATTCATCAGCCAAACTTGAGTTTGAAGAATGGCTGGATACAACTTCCAATGTTTCAATTATTTCTGGAAGCCTCTCAATCACTGATAATAATGTACGGTCGTGGACTACCCAACATGACTGTGATGTATGTTTACTGCATGTTTTGCTTTGACTTAGCTTACAAATGTCTCGAAAATTCGCAAGCATTTCCCCAGACATATAAATAGTGTTGAACAAAGAACTGAGAGTATTTAGAGTACTTCGGAGTTCTTTTACTTCTTTACAAAACCTTATTACTGCTAAATCAAAAAAATGTGCATAACAATGTATATATAGAGCTCTCGGCTCTTCCTTCTTGAATTCTGCTGCAATTTTATTAAATTTTACCCTCAAATTAGTGGTACTATCATAGGCTTGGCCACAAATTTTATTAAGATCAACTCCAATTTGCTGCAGGTAAGTTTTGATACTCCAGTGTAAATGAATCCCAGTCTTCTCTTCAATATCAATAAAACCCAAGAATCTCTCCTTAATTATGATAGCTTTTGATGTTTTTTGTGGGTATCTTACACAAATTGAAAGTTGTTCTTTGGTGGAATTAGTTATCTCATCACATATAATTGAAAAAGCCGAGGACAGATTAATGTCATGCACAATATCCTGCAACATTTCCATCCTTATTATTTCAAAAATATCAGCTTGGATTTGTGTACTATTATAGAAGTCAACTTGTGAATTCGTGAGTCGATATAGTTCTTCTCCTTTATCTTTTGCTCTTATTTCTAACAATTCTAAAAAATTGCCTTTGTTCACAGGAGAAATAGAATGGTCATCTCCTCTTAAGGGTAAACACTGCTTCCCAAGAAATAAAATATTTTCAATTATGAGCTTCAGGTACTTTTTTTGTTCTTCAATATGTTTTGGATAATTAGATAAATGATCACTGACAGCTTCACCACAAAACTGGTGCTTCCTCCAAAACTTCAAGGACTTTGAATGCATTTCACTTTTTTCGTGCTTTCTGAATTTTTCCAGAGTTTTTTTCCAATTGGAAGTTTCCTGAGTTACAAATGACTCTCCTTCACAGCTAAAACTTTTTTGGCAGAAAAACTGGCATGAATAGCAAAATGTTACATCTTTTTTACTACTATTATTTAAGTGTTGACTATTTGAACGCCAAGATTTTCTAATACTTTGTGGTTTTTCTCTACCTTTTTGCGATTTAGACGTATATTCTAGATGACAGAGGTCATTACTTACTTTCATAGATTTCATATTGTGTGCAGAATGTTGGCTTAACACCTTGTCCTTCTGTTCTTCCGTGCTAGAACCAACTGTATGCTGACTGAGTACTGAGGACGATGGCAAAAGGCTTGGAAGTTCCGCACCATTTGCAATATCACTACTTGAGTCCCTGGGTGAGCTCTTTGAGATCTTAGGGCAAAATGATAAAGTTGTTTTAGCAGTTTTCAAATAATCAAAACATCAAAAACATCTATTCTAATAATACAGTTAAATGCACTATGAACTTCTTCAGGGGGCACTAACAATTACTTATAACTAATTTGTCTGCTATCTAGATTTAGCATTAAATGTTTAAAAAGATTTTGAGGTTTATAATTTAAAAATAATTTTTATTGCTTGGACCCCTAGAATTTTGAAAAACATTTCTTTTTTTTTTTTTTTTTAAGGTTTTTTTGAGACAGGGTTTCACTTTGTGGTTCAGGCTGGCTCTGAGCTCAGCCTCAAACTCACATCACAGCAATCCTCCTGCCTCTGCCTCCCGAGTGCTGGGATTACAGGCGTGAGCCACCATGCCCGGCACTGTGGTATGTGGTACTGGTTGCTGCTGGGCGTGAGTCTCCATACCCAGTATTGGATGTGGTTACCAGGGAATTGAACCCGGGCCCTTGCGCTTGCAAGACAGGCGCCGGAACCACTGAGCTAACTTCCCGGCCCTTGAAAAACATTTTTGGTGGTACTGGGATTGAACGTGGGTCCTGCTGCTTCCAGGTAGGTATGGTACCACTTGAGTGAAATCCTTGTCCCCCAAGAAGAGGAGATATGACCAACAAGACTTTGGTATAAACGTTCTTATAAACCCATAAATGAATGCATACAATCTTTATCAGAAATAGTAGCCAAGGGGCCGGGGAGTTAGCTCAGTGGTTCCGGTGCCTGTCTTGCAAGCGCAAGGGCCCGGGCTCGATCCCCGGTAACAACATACCATACTGGGTGTGGAGACTCATGCTCAGCAGCAACCAGTACCACATACCACAGTGCCGGGCGTGGTGGCTCACGCCTGTAATCCCAGCACTTGGGAGGCAGAGGCAGGAGGATTGCTGTGATGTGAGTTTGAGGCTGAGCTCAGGGCCAGCCTGAACCACAAAGTGAGACCCTGTCTCAAAAAAAAAAAAAAAAAAATTGGAGCCAAAGGGCCAGGGATTTAGCTCAGTGGTTTCGGCACTTGCCTCGAAACTACAAGGTCACATGTTTGATTCCCGGTCTCCCCCCCAAAAAACCAGTAGCCCAAAAAAATCAGGATAAAACTTACATCCACAATGATACTTTCTGTAACTGAAGAAACTGTATCTGTTAAAATAAATTGAAGCATAAATTAAAGGTCTTCTACTAGCGGCTATAAAATAGCACATAAACTGTAATCAATTATTTTCTATCAGAAAACAAAACCAAAATGTAACAAATACATAGGTTCATTAAACATGAAAAAACTGTTTATGCCAAATGTCTTCGCATCAACTTTTACCTTGTAAGATGTCCGTGTTCAAGATGGGCAGGGCAACATGATTATCTGCTAAGGACATTATATTGCTTATTACTGGAATTAAATCTTTCTTTGGAGAAAGGCACTCCATTGAAGCACTGTACGTTGTGGAAACATTTGCTGATAAAAATAAACAAAAATACTTCTTATAAACTGGCAGAATCAATTAATCAGAAAGCAATATTTAATAATAAGTGTTTGGGCTAAGTAGCTCAGTGGTAGAGTGCTTACCCTAGCATGCATGAACCCCAGTGCATCCCCGGCTACCCCAAAAGAACAAAACAGAAGAAAAACAAACAAAAATCCCAACATATAAAAAAATAAAAAATGGCTACAGTGACTTTCCTCACACTGCCCACCCTGCTTCCTGCAGGGTGTTCTTTTATCGTGGTTTTTCCTTTTACTTGGCCTAGCCCACTCTGCAGAGCCAGTTACTCCCTCACTCCTCACTTTTACTTTTTTAAAGGTTTTTTTGAGAAAGGGTCTTGCTTTGTAGTTCAGGCTGGCCCTGAACTCACTATGTAGCCCAGGCTAGCCTTGAACACATAGCAGTCCTCCTGTCTCTGCCTCCTGAGTGTTGGGATGATAGGCATAAACCATCATGCCTGGACTTCGTTTTTACTTTTTGAAATAAATTTTGCCACTGATTTTTTCAAAACAAAACCAACCAAACAAAAAAACCAAACATGTTTCAAGAAACAGTGCAAATATCAAAGACCTTAGGTATTGCTGGAACTAGAGTAATTTTTGTTCGGGCTTAGAAATACCCAGGTTGTTTAGAATATTAACAACATGAAACTGATAATCTGTATTACTTTATTTTATTTTTTACTTTTTGGGGAGTACCGGGGATCAAACTTGGGCCCTTGTGCTTCCAAGGTAGGTGTGGTACCACTTGAGCTAAATCCCCGGCCTCTCTATCTTTTATCTTTGCACACACATACATATATATACACACACACCCACACATACATATATATGTGTATATATACATATAATTTCTTTTTTTACATATTGAGTATTGAATCCAGGGGTTTCATGCTGACCTGCAACCTCAACCCTTTCATTCTATTCATTTATTTTGTAGTACTGGGAACTAAATGTGGGCCCTTGTGCTTGCAAGGTAGGC
Source organism: Petromus typicus (assembly GCA_004026965.1). NCBI lineage: Eukaryota > Metazoa > Chordata > Mammalia > Rodentia > Petromuridae > Petromus > Petromus typicus. Next base: position 34,179 of record PVIR01008799.1, on the reverse strand, counting down.
ACAATATGACTGAGCTAAATCCCCAGCCCCTTTTTATTTGTTTAAAAATTATTATTTTTTGTTTTGAAACAAAACTACACAGTCCAACTGGCCTCAAACTCATTAAGTAGCCCAGGCTGGCCTCTACTTCAGCTTCCTGAATGATGGAATTACAGGCATGAATCACCAAGTCCAGTTAACATTCTACATTCTGAAGTATTCTTACTATAAATGCACTGAATAAACCAATACTGTTTTGAGTTCTATGAAATAAGTCCTATACTAGATGCTCAATGTAAACATATAAATATACAAATACACGCAAACATACCTATTCATTCACTAAAGGAGCTAAATAAAGACATGTATTACCCACCTTTTAAATTTTTTTGAGACAGATCATTGCTCTGTAGTTCAGGCTGGCCTTGAACTCACAGTGATCATCCTGCCTGAACCTCCCAAGTGCAGGGATTACAGATGTGTTACCTCCATTCCTGGCTAAGCTTGTCTGTATTAACCCAACACTCTGGTACAGTAGCTTTCCTTTTTCACATAAAATACTGGGAAATACGACTCCTGATATGAGTCATGTTCATCATCCCAGCACTGAAGAAGATGAGACAAGAGGATCACAGGTTCAATGCCAGCTTGGACCAGTTAGTGAGATTCATCTCAAAATAAAAAGGACCGGGGATGTAGTTCAAGAGTAGAGTGCCCTGGGTTCATTTCTAAGTGCTACAAGAAGAAACAAACAAAAACTAGAAAACAGTTTTTTGCAACATGTTTTAGACTACTATTTTGCCTTGTAAACTGATTTAATTTGGAAATGAATCAAGGTTCAAATTACAAGCAAGATGTACTTATATTCTTCAATTGTTAGTAAAACTGTAAAGTGGCTAAAAGTTACCTGGAGAAGAGTCCATCTTAACTTTACTATATGCAGAAAAACAATTAACAGAGCAGAAAATCTCCGTCTTCCCCAAGTCATTAGTAATCTCAATCATTTCATCTGATGGTTTCAATGACTTGTAAGGAAAAGATGTAAGTGTTTTGGCTGGTTTCTGTTTAGAGATTAAGATAACATAGTCATACTCTTGGCATACGACATACATTGCTAATAAACAAAAGCGTACCTACTATCAATGCTTTTAGTTGTAGTAGAACAAAGAATGAGATTTGAAGCCAATTTTTACACTTTTTCAAAAAACAAAAATAAACCCCAAAACTGAGCATGGCGGTGAAAGCCTATAATCTCAGTACTCAGGTGGCTAAGCAAGAGGATTGCCTCAAGTTTGAGGCTAGTGTAGGCTACATAGTGAGTTAAAGGTCACCTTAAAAAAAGTCAGGAAAACAAAAGACACAATAGATTGAAATGAATAAAACAGATAAATCTATTTGAAAAGCATTTTATTATTCACCTAATACATTTAACAGCAAAAGCAATAATAATTACAAGTCTTTCTTTAATACCAGCTTGACTGTCAATTGGAGAATGCCTTCTACCAGTGGTAAAGAGGAACCAGAAAAGGGAGCCTAACACACATCACAAGACGGTGTGGGAATCACTGTGTTTCTAGGCTAACTTTATGGTAAAAATTACAAATATAAGAAAATGGCATATAAATAGTATAGACCACAGTGAATTCAATAAGCAGTAAGTATACCAAGGACAAGGATGTAGCTACAAGGATCACTATCTCTCCTTTGGTCCTTCCTTTTCTTTTTCTGGTCTTTTGAGACAGGACCTTCCTATGTAGTACAGGTTGGCCTTGAACTTGCCATGTGGCCCAGGCTGGCCTTGGGATCCTTCTGCCTCTTGAGTGCTGGTACTATAAAAGTGTGCCAAAACACCAGGTTATTCTTTCATAAATAACCCAACAGCAATGATGAGACAGAACTGTTTCCCGAGGTACACATTACAAAGACAAATGAAAATAGGCATATTTTCTATGTTCAGTAGAAGAATGGAATACTGGCAAAAGAACAATGAAAAAATCCACAGAGAATAATTTCATATTTCTATTATTAATATAAGTATTTATATATGTATTTTAGTTTAGCATGACTTACTAAGCTATTTCAGCTGTTGTGGCTGCTGTAATCTTAGCACTCTGGGAGGGTGAAGCAGAACCTGGGCAACTTATGACTTAGCAAGTCACTGTCTCAACAAAAATAAAAAAAAATTGGAGATATAGTTAAGTGTATAGGCTGTAGGTTCAATCCCCAGTCCCCCAAACAAAAAATGGTTTAACTCACAAATCAATTGTCACTCACATCCGAAAACCAATACTTCATATACTCTATTAAGCAGATGTGACCAAGCAGGATATGGTGATACTAGCACTCTGGTTGGCTCAGGAAAGAGCCAGCCTGGGCAACTTAATGACTTGAACCCAGCCTGGGCAACTTAATAACTTCATTTTTAAAAACATGTGACCAAAATAATTACAGTCACATCAAATGATCAAACTTAGTTTTGTTAACCTGCTTAGGCTTGCTTGAACACACAACCCTCTTGCCCCAGTCTCCAGAGATTATAGAGACATGCTACTGTGCCAGTATAAAACAACCCAGCTTTTACAATTAAAATCCAACTAATTTTCAGGTTCATATGTTTTAACATTTTCTAATTCTTGATTATAGTTCACTAACAATATGGTTTATTCCATCTTCACTGTCGTACAGTATCTTACGTACAGAGAATTTTAGGATGTTTTTGTTAAATGGTTCACCCATATTAGCCCTGCTTCATCACATGGGCTAGATAATTACAGGATAATACAAGGGCTGAGTGTGAGCTAAGAAGAATAAAGAGGGGCTGGGGATTTAGCTCAGTGGTTCTGGTGCCTGCCTTACAAGTGCAAGTTCCCTAGTTCTATGCTGGGTAACCACATACAACAATGCCAGGTGTAGAAACTCACGCCCACCAACAATCAGATCCACATACCACAGTTCCCGGCATGGTGGCTCATGCCTGCAATCCCAGCACTTAGGAGGCAGAGGCAGAAGGATTGTTTTGAGTTCAAGGTTGAGCTCAAGGCCAGCCTGAACTATAAAAGTGAGACCCTGTCTCATACAAAAAAAAAAAAAAAAAAAAAAAGAAGAAGAATAAAAAGAATGGTATTTCTTACATTAGGAGGGAGGCTTTTGTACCTTCTACCCTCCTATGTCTGGTCCCAAGGCAGGGTTCTGTCTGGCGAGGACATCCCATCCCCAAAAAAGACATGGCTCACAAATAACCTATTTGAATTGTGGCTTGTTAGATTTTCCAAATTTATCTTAGTATTAGGGATTTTAACATAGGTCCTTCACATCAGAGCTATATCTCTAGCCTTTTTATATATTTTAAGACAGCTTCTTGCTAAAGGCTAAGCTGTTGGCTGTACCTGAACTTTCGAACCTCCTGCCTCCCTCTCCCAAAGTACTGGGGTTATAGGCATGTTCTACCAGGTCTGGCCAGTTGATGGTTCTTAAGCAAGTATTCGTCTACAGGGATCAACTTAAAATCACAAAGCATCATATGAATAAGATATGTAATAGTCCTACTTCATAAAAGAGGATCACATTAGTAATTGTGTTCATTTCGGCCCACCACAGGGACAAAGATGTCCTATCAAAAATTAGGGATTATTCTCATTGTATTATTTCTTCTTATAATTGACTTAAGAAAAACATGCAACATTCTTGACTCATTTTTATATTGCTTAGGTGACAGAGTTAAATAAAACACATGGAATGAAAAATAAAAGCACTTTTTCTGTTTGGGGTTTACTAATCAACAGATTATTGTTATTTTTATCTGTAGTTTATAAACTGACTTTCATTTGCCAGCCTTTTCTCCTGGGTAAGAAAATCAGAGATTATGTAGTAGTAAAATTTCCAAACAAATCTTCTGAGTTCTCATGCAGGAAGGAACTGCTCCTACTCCTAATTTTTTATTTCATCTTCATAAATTTATCAGCAGAAATGATTCCCAGTGGTATGACAAATTGTATCTACCCATTTTCCTAGAGTAAAATCATTCAGACCAACTAACAGAAGAAATAATCTTTCTTCATACCTTGTCACATGCTGTCTTCGAACTACTCAAGTAATTAGACTGTTCATCTCTTTGATGTACTGGAAACAAATTGGAGCTAGTATAACAGTATGCTCCACAATTCTCACAACAGTTCATGATGAAGTTGTTAGCAGAGTGAAACTTTGAAAAGCAGGCATTACTGCAAAGACTATATTTCACATTCTGATATTTTATTTCATACTCAATCTAGGATTTAAAGAAAAAGATGCAATAAAAATTTCCATTTAAGAAGCAGCGGCATCCCTCTAAATGTTAAAAAATGTAACTTACAGTAGTTGTCTTCTGACACATGCTGCACTTGGTCAAAATGCTATTAGTACATATGGTAACAATTGGTTTTCTTTTTTCTTCATATGATGAGAGGCAAGACTGGCTACAAAAACTTTTGCTAGAGGTATTATCTTCCAGTTGGACATTGATCACATCCTTCAGATTTATAATGTCTCTAAAAATAAGTGATAAGGACACAATGAAGGCACCTTTACCAAAATACTCATTTCTTGCTCTTCATAAACTAAATGACCACTCTCTGCTGTTTTATTTACATGCAGAACAGTGAAACAGTACTAAGAACATCAACTTTGAAATTAGAAAACCCATTTGGTATCCAGTTCTCTCACTTACATTAGGCAAGCTTGGACAAGTCATTATCTATACTCCCTACACGTTAATTTCTTCATCTACAGTAAAGATTCTAAAACATATTTTATAATGCAACTTGGACTAGCCTGTAGTAGTTGATGCTAGCTGATGAAGAGAAATAACATGTCCACATCTGAGCAATCTTGGAATCTATCAGATAATCTGAAAGTAGTCTGTAATTCCTATTGCAGGTAGAGGGGGGAAACAGTATCAAGGCTAGTTTTCAAAAAATATTAAAATATTGCTTTTCTTACTGTGTTGGCATTTTAAATGATGGTGCAAAGCTAAAAGAACCCTCACCCCTCAATTCTTAGGTATATACACAGAAGAACTAAAAACAGGTACTCAGACAAGGATATATTCACATAGGTTTACAACAACAAGCACTATTTACAATAGATGAAATAGCTCAAATGCTCATCAATGAATGAATGGATAAAGTGTGAACACAGAAGAGACTATTACTAAGCTATGAAAAAATAATGAAGTACAACAAGGATGCTTCTTGAAAACATACTAAGGAAAAGAAGCCAGGCACAAAAACCACATGTAGTATGATTTCACTAATATGAAATATTCAGGACAGGTCCATAGAAAGAATGTAGACTGATGGTTACTAGAAGCTGAGAAGGAAGAGGATTGGAGAGAAACTGCTTAATATATAAGGCAACTTACTTTGGAGTAATAGAAATATTTTGGAACAAGATGGATATAGCAGTTGTCCAACCATCTTGAATATGAATGAAATGAAAGGGTTAATTTTTTGTTACATACATTGCACATGTGAACTGGGAAAAAAGTAATGATAGGTAAAACTGCCTGAGCTTTAGCCCATATTCAGGCAGTGGCACCAAAATGTACCAATACTCCTCGTATGCACTTCTGCACATTTGTTGTGAAACTATCTCAGTTTTGGGGCCGGGGATTTAGCTTAGCGGTTCCGGCGCCTGTCTTGCAAGCGCAAGGACCCGGGTTGGATCCCCAGTTAACCACATGCAATACTGGGCATGGAGACTCATGCCCAGCAGCAATTAGTACCACATACCACAGTGCCGGGCGTGGTGGCTCATGCCTGTAATCCCAGCACTCGGGAGGCAGAGGCAGGAGGATTGCTGTGATGTGAGTTTGAGGCTGAGCTCAGAGTCAGCCTGAACTACAAAGCGAGACCCTGTCTCAAAAAAAAATAAAAAAATAAAAAAAAATAAAGAAACTATCTCAGCTTTAATTAAGGATGTCCTTAATGAAACAGTAAATATATTTAACTTATTTATATTTGAACCTGGAGTATGTTTTAATATTTTATGTGACAAAATGGGACATGGGCATGAGGTACTTCTCCAGCTCACCAAAGGTTGATGACTATCTCCAAAAAAAAGCCTATTATGAGAATGTAAAGTTACAATCTGAATTAGCTAATTTTTACATGGATCACATTTGCACTTGAACATGCATTCAGAAGTGGCTATTTACAGATATTTTCTTGAAAATTAAAAATTCAACTATGTAAGTAAAAATTAGAATTTTTGGAAAGCTTGCTCACTTCCTAACATTTGGAAGCTCTCTAGAACTCACTGAACCAATTATGTTCCAAATGATGATAAAGTATCACAAAAATCATTCATTCACGGGTAAAACACACATACAAACAACAAGACAGACTGATGAAAATTCCTCCCTTTCCAATAAATTCTCTTCTTTTTTCCAATTATGTATTTGTGAGGTCATATTTCCTTAGCAGAACAAATATGAAAATCCAGTCAATCATTAAAGTGGTTCACAAAACTGATGAAGAAATTCATTTTTCAAATTTTAAAAAATATGGCAAATTTGTCACTTAAATTTTAAATTCTTAATACAGTAGCCCTTTGGGTCTTCAACAATTTTTTTGGTGGTACTGGGGCTAGAATCTATCACAAAGGCCTTGAGCTACACCTCTGGCCCTTAATTTTTTTTTTTTTTTTTTTTTTGAGACATGATCTCACCAAATTGCTAAACTGTCCTCGCTGAGTTCAAACTTGCAGTCTTCTTGCCTCAGCCTCCCAGAGTCTGGGATTACAAGTGTGCACCACCACACCTGGCTGAAGTCTCCAATAACTTTTTTTTTTGAGACAACGTCTTGCTTTATAGTTCAGGCTGGCCCTGAACTTGTGGCAATCCTCCTGCCTCTGACTCCTCAGAGCTAGGATTACAGGCATGAGCCACCACATCCAGCACTGTGGTATGTGGTTACCAGAGATCAAACTCGTGGCCTTGCACTTGCAAGGCAGATGCTGGAAACACTGAGCTAAATCCCTGGCCCAATAATTTTTAAGAGTATAAAAGAAGCCTGATGAGCACACACTTCAGTCCACAAGTTCCAGACCACACTGGGAACAGTGAAACTTCATCCCTTTAAACACACACACACACACACACACACACACACACACACGAACACATACACACACAAACAAAAAAAACATAAACAAGTGTAAAGGGATCCTGAAATCAAAATGTTTAAGAAGTACCACTATGTTGAATATCAAGATATTTGGATTCCTAGGACCCTCAGAATATTAATCTTTGAGGATAACTTTTTTTTTAAAGATAGGGTCTCACTTTTTGTAGTTCAGGCTGGCCCTCAGCTCAGCCCTGAACTCACAGCAAGAAGATAACAATTTTTAAGATGAATTCCTACTGACAGCAATACTACATCAGCACTTTAATATTTTAAAAGTTTTAGTGTACATATTAAGGGCATCTACTTTCTTAACCTTAAGAAAGTTTTATAACATTAGAACATTAGTAATTTTACTGATTTAAAACACAGCTAGCTCTAGCCACATGTTCTTCTTATACTTCTTTTGATAGGACTCAAGAGTTTTAGGCACTGCTAGGCCTTTAGGGTGTGAAGATGAGTACAATCTGGTCCTTAATGTCAAGAGGCTCCTCACTGTCTGAACAGGGCAAGTTATGAATACTCACTACTGTGTAAAAACAGACCACAGAACATTGTTTGGGGAGGCAGTGATTAAAGGACAGTGAGGGACAGGGTGAGAGCAGACAAGAGGTAAAGATATTTGAGGCACACCCTTTAGAAATAAATACAGTCAGAGAGGAAAAGACGCAGAAGGGCTGGGGATGTTGCTCAGTGGCACTGCACCTGTCTTGCAAGTGCAAGGTCCAGAGTTCGATCCCTGATGGGGGGAGGGGGAATGAGCAGAAGAAGCTACATCAGAAAAGGCATGGCAATCTAAAAATGCTTACTGGTTCTTACTATTAGTATTCTAGAATGTGGGTTTCTAGTCTACTACTACCACTAATAATCATCATCTACTTATAAGCAAATAATTAAAAGGTGAATTTTGATAGAAGGAACTAAGGATAGCTTAAATAAACTCTACTAAAATTGTGTGAACAACTTTCCTATAATTAAGTCAAATGTTAGTAAATAGGCCTACTTTGGTCTGAATTGCTTTGCTGCAGGATTTCTAAGATTTGGAATAATAAGGACACAAACTATAGAAATGACAATTCATGTTAAGTCTTCAGGTAAATACAAAATAAAAACATACTAGGATAAAATGATTCTTCTAACATGTATAGTTGCCTAAAATAAGTCACAGCTTTTTTCAATAAAATTTCAAATGTCATATTCAAAGCTTTCATAGGGTTCATGAAATAGAATACTAACCCTAAAATGTTTTAAAAAACCCAGTTATGAAAGAAACCTCAAAATGACTAAAACTTAACTAAAATTTTGAGAACTACAGAAGGTGAATGAATATACAATTTTAAAGATTCTTTTTTTTTTCTCTTTTTGAGACAGGATCTCATTATATAGTTCAGACTTGTCTTGAACTCACTACATAGCCCAGGCTGGTCTCAAACACAGGGCAATTATCCTGCCTCTCCTGAGTGCTGAGACTACAGACAAGTGCCATCACACTTGGCTTTAAAGACTCTTGATAAAGACTGGGGATTTAGCTCAGTGGTTCAGGCGGCTGTCTTACAAGTGTAAGGGCCTGGGTTCGATCCCTGGTTAACCACATAACAATACTGGGTGTGGAGACTCACGTCCAGCAGCAACCAGTACCACATACCACAGTGCCGGGCGTGGTGGCTCACACCTATAATCCCAGCACTCGGGAGGCAGAGGCAGGAGGACTGCTGTGATGTGAGTTTGAGGCTGAGCTCAGGGCCAGCCTGAACTATAGAGACCCTGTCTCAAAAAAAATAAAAAGTTTTGATAAAAGCACAGGTTACCATGAAAAGGGATGGCCTCTCTCAGTCAAAGCATTATAATCATGCTGGAACCATAAAGCATTATAATCATCTTTCCAGCAACCTGTATAGTTTTTAATATGAATTTTATTCCAGGAGTAACGCATCTCCTATTTTTGCTTATACAAGATTTCAATGCCTTAGAGAGTGACTTACATGCTAAGTCTTTTCTGCTTTTACCTTTCTCAATCTGTCTGACCTGTGGTTAGGTTGATGCTAAAGAAATGTGAGCACATGCCAAACACAGCAAGATGATACCTTAACATCCCAGGACCTCCCAGGCTTTCCTCAAAACCAAAAGAAAAGGTTTGGACTGGATGATCGCTAAGGTCCCTTCCATCTTTATGATTCTGCAGAGAGAGAAAGCAGGCTGAAGACAGTGCCACATAGCCCACAGCAATAAAGAAAAAGACAAAGTATAGTGTTGAAAGGTTGAAAAAGCAAAAGAGAGAGATGAATACAGTTCCAAGGAATAAGACTGAAAGCAACATAACTCTTGAAGCAGCAGTCAAATGAGGAGCTAAAGCAGTCCATAGAAAAGTCTGTGAGTTAGTTAAGGGGACAACAGTAACAGTGACAGTTAACATTTAATGAATTATTACATGCTAGTACTGTTCTGATCACTTATCTACATTCTTGAATTCTCATTAATTCTGAAGTACGTAGTTCACAAAACTAAAAGGAATGCTAAGAAACAAAGAAGCTCTCAATGCTTTGCAAACTTTAGCGTGTATATTAATCACTGGGGATCCATGCAGTTCTGACTCATTAGGTCTGGCTGGGTCCTGAGAATCTGCGTGGCTGACAAGCTCTTAGGTGATTCTGATAGAGCTGGAGACCACACTTTGAACAGCAAAATTTTACTGTAAGTGGAGGAAACATCATCCTTATGATAGGAAACTAAGATATTACTTAAAAGGAATTTATTATATTTAGAAGCAAATGTGGTGGTCTGTAAGTTTTCTAGTTCTGAAACAAGAATTAATAAATGCTAACATCCCAGAATTATATTATCTGTGGACTCAAAAGGGAAAGGCCACTGATTCAATCATACCCTCATAGAAATCTCTGAGATTATACACATGTATGTATGTTTATCTATGCCATTCTGCTTTTTAAAAGAATTAGGTAACTTTCTGTACATCTGTAAGAGAAACAATTACTCCACATTTGGAAGATCCACAATAAGTTATATGATTAAGTTTTTTGTATGTTGTTCCCTATATGGCTAACTGAACATACCCATAATCCTATTGACAGAATAGTTCAAATTAAGATTAGGAAGGGAAGTTTTAGGAGTCACTTATTTAAATTGGAAAAGAAACAGAACTTCCATGTTAATTTCTGCAAATCTCTCAATTAACAACAACAAAAATACATTTGAACAATCAGAGAGGAATGGAAAGCAGAAGCAGTTTCTTTTCATTAAACCAAAGTGATACATCTTCAGAAAAAAATGGTAACATAGGAAATTACAATTAACTAAGACTCTGAGCAAGATCTGTATAGGAAAGCAAAAGGCATAAATTAGAATTATATACTTTGAGCAGTTTGAGCAAGTTGTCTTGGGAGGAGCTGGTACACTGGCAGATGAAATGTATTCAGTGATGCATGGTGTGGAGCAGAAAAGTTGAGTAGAACCTTTCCTCTGATAAGCAGTCTGTCCCTTTTGGAGGATTTTTTTACAACCAGCACAGGAAACCTGAATAGGTGCAGTTGAAACTGAAGGAAGCATTTTATTCGTGCCAGATGAGGCCAGAGAAAGCTGAATGCCTGTATTCAACTGTGCAGCTATAAAAATGAAACAGGAAGAAAATAATTAGTATGTCTATCAAATGACAAATACATTCTTTCATTTTTAGAGGTAACTTCTGGACTTGAAACCCAACTCCCAACAAGGCAATTGTTAAAAGTATTTTTTTTTTTTTTTTTTTTTTTTTTTAGGTTTTTTGAGACAGGGTCTCGCTTTGTGGTTCAGGCTGGCCCTGAGCTCAGCCTCAAACTCACATCACAGCAATCCTCCTGCCTCTGCCTCCCGAGTGCTGGGATTACAGGCGTGAGCCACCACGCCCGGCACTGCCGTATGTGGTACTGGTTGCTGCTGGGCGTGAGTCTCCACCCCCAGTATGGTATGTGGTTATCGGGGAATCGAACCCAGGCCCTTGTGCTTGCAAGACAGGCACCGGAACCACTGAGCTAACTCCCCGGCCCTGTTAAAAGTATTTTTAAAAAGTAAACTGGCATATAGTATTACTAAATATAATTAAATAAGTCTATTACCACTGTTTGCAAATGTGTTTATTTTCAGTTCATTCTCCTGATTTCTGGGTTGTTGGGCTTGACAATACTCCTAAAAAATAATTGAAAATAACGAATACCATATATTTAAGAAAATTATTCAAAGAAAGTTACAAATTATTCTCGTCTGTTCAATCAACTATATCACTGACTTGAACCAAGGTACATAGGTAAGCATTTCCTTTTGGTGAAATTTGGCTGATAACACCAGTCACATCTTTTGCAGCACTCAAATGTGACTTCCTAATCAAGTCTTTCAGTGGTGTCCAAGGTCAAAATAACAATTTAGCAATCTTAACTGGCTTTATTTTAAATTCTAGAATCGGGCAACAGTTAATTCCATAAAACAGAGTAAAAGTGTTCCAATAGGTCAAGCAGAGGAGGCTGGTTTTATACATAGAAAAGGGCTGATAAAAGAATACACAAAAATCAGTGGACTGACCTAAAATTACTTTCCTTTGAAAGTGGAGATACACAGAATAATACAAGAAATGACTGATTAGTGTGAGGTTACTTCAGGTTATCTTGTTTTGTATAGGATTAGGAGAGGGAATTTTATTATCAAGCCAACTGAAACCTGCCTGTTTGGGAAATTTTGCTATTTTCTCTCTAGCCAGATTTTTGGAAAGATCAGATGAACAGTTTAGGTTCAGCTAAGTGACATGAAACTATAGTGACTTCACTGTGGTTTTTTTTTAATCTTGATCTATTTCAAGTCCAGTGGCTCTCAGTAATATTTAACAACTCCCACTACTAATAGAGAGTAGGTACACTCAATGACACCTACTGTCCCTTCTTGTTCTAATCATTAATAGCCAGTTGTCTTCATAAAGACCTTAAGCCCAGAACTGTTTGACTGGACTGAATGATTCTCAGAAAGGAGGCTTTTTTCTTGAACATCAGGCAATTCTATGGCCAGCATGTCTGTTATGGTTTATACCTAGATAGTCCCTAAAGCCTCATTCGATTATAGGTAGGGGGTTTTGGGAGGTGATTAAATCATGGGGGAGTGATGGGCATTGGTGGATTAGTCCATGGATGAGTTTATAACTAGATGTACTGTGAGAAGCAGGACTGGGCCAGAAGAATGGTCACTAGGGGTGTCGCCTTGAAGGGTGTACCTCCCTCTGAGGCTCTGCCTTTGTACTCAGCTTCCTGACTGCAATGAGGTGTGCAGTTTTCTTCTGCTAGTCCCTTTCACCAGGCCTTCTTGCTTTGGAACCAGCAAAGTATGTACTAACAATGTCAGCCAAACTAACCTTTTCCTTCCTTTTAGTTGTAGGTGTCAGGTACTGTGTTTCAGGGACGAGGAAAGGGAACAAAACAACGTCTAGACTTGATCTATACAATCTGAATGTCCATGAAGGAGAAGCAATAGGTACTTCCTACATAGATAACAATCCCCAGTATGATCAACTCAAGAGCAATAATATTCTCATTTAATATCCATCTACTTTATATTACTTCTATTTTTTTTAGATGGGGGTCTCACTATGTTGCCCAGGTTAGCCCCAAATTCCTGGGCTCAAGTGAGTCTCCTGCTTGGGTTTCCCTGATATGCTGGAGTACAGATGTATACCACTGCACCTTCCTTAGGCTACTTCTTAGTGGAATATTAGAAATAAAAACTGAATTCACCAAATTATTTTGTTTCATCAGAGATTTGAGATATTTCATTTAAAAATGTTTCTAAGAAATTTGATCTTTCTTTTGTAATACTCACAGCTCAAGCCAGTTTATCCTTCATAGGTTCTTAAGGATGTGGCACTTGTCATCAGCTAGTAAGGGTCTTTGCTTTCATGATTTGGAAATTGAAACTAAAGCATGAATTTACAAAAGCAGATTTAACTGGAACATAGGATAGAAGATAAGAAAGGGTTCTGGCTTAAGTAGGGGCACATTCTAATATAGGGGTTCAGACTGGCCTATCCACAAAAGCAGGAAGTAAACTTTTAAGGATTAACTGAGGTCCGGCTGGTCACTAGCTCAGTCCTAATTTCATAGCTCAGGTGGAATCCTTGTTATCCTTAAGGGGGAATCTGGTTCCCTGGAGGGCAGTCCTCATGACTTGAGGGGCAATTCCAGTCATATGAGGCTCTGCTGGAATTCATGGTTACCACAAGTTTAGGACCATGGAAACTACTACATGTAGATAACAGACTAGGAAGATTTTAGGTCTGGTATAAGACACTCCCTGAATGACTGATATGTCTGTATCCAGAGCTGAAAAGGACCCAGAGTTTCACAAAATGAAGGTCAAGTTTTGGTGTACTTTTAGTTACTGACTGGGCATTTTTAGGCCCAAGTGAAGAGTCATGTTTTTGGCATAAACCACTTTGAAACCCTTGACTGTTTTTAAAGAAACACAATCAATGCTTTAGATAATTAATAGGTTAAAGGCCTACGAGTTTGTTCTTTGTCCCTTTGGTGATCACTGGCCATGTCAATCTCACGGCCAATGTGTCTAAAATTTTTCTAAAAAATTTAAACTAGTAGAGCATATGTTTAGTATCGATTAAACTCTGCATGTTAAAGATGAAACATTGCATTGTGTCAAATCTTGAGCACCAGAAAAAAGAAATGTAAACATTAAAACTAATTTGGGTTAAAAAAAATTATAAACAAGTTACAAGTTTAAAATGTATTCTGGACATGATAACTCACGCCTGTAATCCTGGCACTCAGAGGCTGAGGCAGAAGGACAGCAATTTTAAGCCCAAACTTGACAAGTGACTTAACACCCCTCCCCAAACAAAAACCTTAAACAGAGCATTAATTGTACTACTCAATGGATGCAGTAGCATAAACACATATAATTAGTTATTTGTATTATTTCAAGCTAAGAAAAAACAAGAATGTGTTACCTTCACAGGGTCAATTATAACCCAAGCAATCTCTTTACCTACCTCAAAGCCCACATTCATGTAGTCTGCTTTTCTTTCAAATCACCTTCTTGGCACTTAACATCACATACCTTATATAATTGATCAACTACCTTGGAAATAAGAATTTATGTTTTCAACCAATAAGTTAGCACCTTTAGAGTTAATATGCTTTAGAAAAAGAATATAGAAGGTGGAATATTTACTTGAGCATTGTCTGATTCTGTCTTAATTTCATTTAGCTGCCCCAGCTGTGGTGGCATTGCCTTGTCACATTCGCCTTCTAACAGTGGTTCTTTCATTTTAGTATCTGAGGCAAGGCAATCTTCCAGCTCCAAACCAATGGGTTCCTTCCTGTGAAACAGCTTCCAGAGCCCTGAAGTAAAACAGTGATGAAAAGTCTAATTTTAAAATTAGCGCTTTAAAAGACGATGTTTACGGAACCACAAGATGTTTAGATAACTTGGCATCAAGGTTCCTCACATTACAACTGGCTTCCTCCCTTCCATTCATTATACTTTCACATAGTTTTGCTATTTATTCTTGGTGGCTCTGCACTTTCTCCTAGAACTAATCTCTATGTCTTTTCCCTGAAGCTTTGGATAAAATCAGAATATGGAAGTGAAGGGCCGGGGATATAGCTCAGTGGTTCCAGCGCCTGTCTTGCAAGCACAAGGACCCGGGTTCGATCCCCGGTAACCACATACCTATACTGAGCGTGGAAACTCACCCCAGCAGCAACCAGGACCACATACCACAGTGCCAGGCGTGGTGGCTCACGCCTGTAATCCCAGCACTCAGGAGGCAGAGGCAGGAGGACTGCTGTGATGTGAGTTTGAGGCTGAGCTCAGGGCCAGCCTGAACCACAAAGCAAGACCCTGTCTCAAAAAACCTTAAAAAAAAAAGAATATGGAAGTGAAGTGGTTTTGTTTTTTTTGTGGTGTTCAGGATCACATCCATGGCCAGGGGCACTTGCAGACAAGGTAAGTGCTCTAACACTGAGTCATATCTTCTACCTTGATTTTTAATTTATCAATAGTCTTAGAAAATGTAAAGCAATTTTTTTTTTTTCTTTTGGTGTGGTACTGGGGATTGAACTCAGGACCTTGTGCTTGTAAAGGAGGCATGGCACCACTGAGCTACTCTCTGGACCTACAGATTTTGGGGGAGGAGGGGCGGTACTAAGGACTGAACATTGAACTGAGTCTTTTTGAACTAAGATACATTTCCAGGGCCGGGGATATAGCTCAGTGGTTCCGGCACCTGTCTTGCAAGCGCAAGGGCCCAGGTTCGATTCCCGGTAACCACATAACAACACTGGGCATAGAGACTGAGCTCCGGGCCAGCCTGAACTACAAAGCGAGACCCTGTCTCAAAAAAAAAACCTTAAAAAAAAAAAAAAAAAGATACATTTCCAGTCTATTCATTGATTTCTTTAGTTTTAGACAGGATCTCACTAAGAAGCTATCCTGCCCAGACTGGGCTAGAACTTGAGACTTTCCTGCTTTAGCCTCCCAGAGTGCCAGGATTACAGGTGT
The DNA here is from genome assembly GCA_004026965.1 of Petromus typicus. Classification (NCBI taxonomy): domain Eukaryota; kingdom Metazoa; phylum Chordata; class Mammalia; order Rodentia; family Petromuridae; genus Petromus; species Petromus typicus. Next base: position 18,496 of record PVIR01008799.1, on the reverse strand, counting down.
GTGTCACTATGCTGGTTTAAAATGTAAAGTTTTCTCAGATTAAGTCAATCACTTTTACTTAACAAACCACCTGTCTTCTAATTAGCTCTGCTTCTTTCCCTCCTTCTGGGTTCTTCTCACATAGCATTTTAATACATTCAAGGAGCTGGGTATGCCAACGCACACCTGTAATCAGTTCAAAGCCAGCTTAGGCTACACAGTGAGTTCAACGCCAGTTTGAACTGCATAGTGAGATCTTGTGTCCCCAACCTCTCTCAAAACAAACAAAAAATACATTCAAGGAACCAGGACCAGAGGGAGGAGATCCAATTTCTTATGTTTGTGCTCTTTTACTAGTCTGTAGTTCTATATTTCTAGGACTTTCCATTTCTCTTCTTTGTCAGTCTTTTTTCAATACTTATTTTTCCTGCTTTTAAAATATTTGTGTTCTTCCAAAGCGCAGTTTCTCAATGTTCTCACTTGTTATGTGGCTGCAATGAGACATTCAACTATCACTTAGAAGCTGATTTTCCTCTACATTCCCAAGCTTCGGCCCATTTACCAACCTAGTGAATATCTCTGCTTGCATATTCCACAGGTCCTTCAAACTCAGATATAAAAATTATATTGTCTTATCTATAAACATGTTTAAATATATTCCTTTTTTTTTGAGAAAGTATCTTTCTATGTAGTTCAGACTGGCCTGGACCTCAGAGATCCTCCTGCCTCAGCCTCCTAAGTGCTAGGATTACAGGCATGCACCACCACACCCTGCCCATATATTCCTTTTCTTGTCAAATGACACTATTATATACTGAATTCCCCCCAAACAGAAATCTAATAGTGGTAAATTATTCTTATCCCCAAATCTAATCACTAAATTAGATCAAGTCTACCTTCTAAATAAGTCTGGATTACTCTTTCCTCAAATTACATCATGCCTACTTCTCCCCATCCACCAAATCAAATGGCTATTTTAGTACATAAGTAGCTTTCAAAATTAAAATATCAAAGATAGTTGTGGGCTGGGGATTTAGCTCACTGGTTCTGGTGCATTTCTGGCAAGCCCAAGGTTCCAAGTTCAATCATTGGTACAAAAAACTCATAAATTTAGACCTAAAGAGTTGCAGAAGCTGGGATTATTATTAAGTGGTAGTAGATCTAAGGTCCTGGATTCAAACTCTAGCAGCAACCCAAAAAAACAATTTCATGACTTTTGAAGAATTATTAGAATTATTATTAACTGAAGAATTATTATTTGTAATTGTTTATATTTGTAGATATATTTGTATATATATTTGTTTATATTTGTATATATATTATATTTGGCTCATAATACCCTAAGCAAAAGAAAAAGGAGGAGGGGAGAAGAGCCAATGTTTATATTTGTATATATATTATATTTGGCTCAAATATATATACAAATATATATTTGTATATATATTTATTTATATTTGTACATATATTTGTAATTGTATTATATTAACTGAAGAATTATTATTTGTAATTGTTCATTTCCAAGATCTCTTTCTCAATTACAGACTGAGATTCCATGTTATCTTTTTTATTTGACTGAATCCTACTTCCTAGTTTTTTTTTTTTAGGTTTTTTGAGACAGGGTCTCGCTTTGTGGTTCAGGCTAGCCCTGAGCTTAGCCTCAAACTCACATCACAATCCTCCTGCCTCTGCCTCCCGAGTGCTGGGATGACAGGCGTGAGCCACCATGCCCGGCACTGTGGTATGTGGTACTGGTTGCTGCTGGGTGTGGGTCTCCACACCCAATATTGTTATGTGGTTACCGGGAATCGAACCCGGGTCCTTGCACTTGCAAGACAGGCGCCGGAACCACTGAGCTAACTCCCCGGTCCTCCTACTTCCTAGTTTTCTGGTAGCTGTTGTCCTGCTTCCTATCATATTAGAGTGATTATGGACAGCAGAGGTAACTTGTTCCATTGTCAAAAATCTTTGATTTAACACAACATAAATAAGAAAAAATTAAAGCTGTTACAGGAGTAATTCAGATCTATGGTTTCATTCTGAATTAGCACATGGGAAGGAAGAAATTCTGCCATTATTTTTTTATTTTTGAGGTTGGAGTTTTGTCATCTCTCAACCTCATGTTTAATTCAGCTTTTTTTTTTTTAGTTTTTTGAGACAGGGTCTTGCTTTATAGTTCAGGCTGGCCTTGAACTTCCTAAGTAGCCCCTGCTAGCCTCAAACTCACAGTAATCATTCTGCCTCTTCTGAGTGCTGGGATTACAGGCGTGAGCCACCACACCTAGCACTGTGATATATGGGGATTGAACTTGGGACCTTGTGCTTGCCAGGCAGAGGCTGAAACCACTGACCTACATCCCCAGCCTAATTCAGTTTTTATTGAAAAGCTCCTACACCAAGGATATGCCTGGGATGCCTGCTCATAAGTACATATGTAGGCCATTTGGCCTCTGTCTAGCCCATTTGGACATTGCATACAAATGGAAATTACTAAATTATTGTTATTTAGCAAAGTCCATTACTTAAAAGTTAATATACTATACATGTCTATCAACAATTAAAAACAAAGCAGTGGGCTGGGGATTTAGCTCAGTGGTTCCGGCGCCTGTCTTGCAAGTGCAAGGGCCCAGGTTTGATGCCTGGTAACCACATACAACAAAGCTGGGGATAGTGATTCATGCCCATCAGCAGTCAGTACCACAGAACACAATGGTGGGTGTGGTAGCTCATGCCTGTAACCCCAGCACTTGGGAGGCAAAGGCAGGAGGATTGCTCTGAGTTTGAGGCTGGCCTGTACTACACAGTGAGCTCAAGGCTAGCGTGAGCTACAAAATTGAGACCCCGTCTCAAAAAAAAAAAAATCATCTTGTGTTTAAATTCTGCTTGTTTGTAAACCAGTTCAGCTACCTACTATATCAGACTGGCAAGAATTTAGGGCACTTTCCAGGGCACAGTAAGGGAAAAAAGCTGAAGCAGAAAACAGTAGGAGATAGTGTTTCTGAAACAATAGTGAGACCCTGTATTGAAAGAAAAAAAAAAAAAAGCCCCCAGATTTACAAATAAATCCTCCGAGTCACTGGCTGACTCCTAACCTGCACCTCTGCGGAATGGGACTCCAAAAGAGGAGGGCAATATAACTGCGAACAGACTTCTTGAAGGAATGACAAACCAAAATAGACCATCCCTAAGAATGTTTAACACCAATCCACAGGGCTAGGTTTGATCCTCATCAAGCAAACAAAAACCCAACCCTCAACAGGATCAGTATAAACTCCTGTCTACCTGCCTACATGAATGACAGCTCTCTTTGAAGGAAGTACATCTAGATGATAAGAATGTTCACCCATCATGAGCAGAATACAAGACACAATAACAACAACAGAAAAAATGTACGAGCCAATGATTAAAAAAAAATTTCCTAAACTGACTGAAAATGAAAACAAAGTCAATATGGTGGTGCAAACCTGTAATCCCAGCACTCTGTGAGCCTGGGGCATGAGAACTGCAAGTTTTTAGGCCAGCCCAGGAAATTTAGTAAAGCTATGTACCAAAATTTTAAGAAAATTTTAAGAGCGAGGGCTGTAACTCAGTGTGAAAGTCCTGGGTTCAAACCATAATACCCTAAGCAAAAGAAAAAGGAGGAGGGGAGAAGAGCCAATGGACAATTTCATAGGTGTCTTAGATTATTGATATGATCAAATAAGGACAATGATTTACTAGAGAAAATAGGGAAGGTGAAAAAGTTCAGTAGAAAGCTAAAACCCACAAAAAAAGGAAAATCAAATAGAAATTCTAGAATTACAAAATATAAAATAGTAAAATGAAAAATTTCATAGATGATGGCTGGAGATTTAGCTCAGTGGTTCTGGAGCCTGTCCAGCAAGCGCAAGGTCTTGAGTTCCTCAATACCACACACCACAGTGTCAGGCATAGTGTTTCATACCTGTAATCCCAGCACTCAGGAGACAGAGGCAGGAGGATTGCTGTTAGTTCAAGGCTCGCCTGGGCGACATAGTGAGCTCAGGTCCAGCCTAAACTACAAAGTGAGACCCTGTCTCAAAAAAAAAAAAAAAAAAAAAGATAAGAATAGAATAAAGTGCCCCTATAAACTGACAACACCAATCAATATCTAGATCACCAAAGAAAGGGCTTGAAATGGAGTCTCTAATGTTTCATCATGGATCAAAGGTCAGAACAATGATAATATATACCACATACATAAGAAAGAAAAATCTCAGATGAGTCTACAAGTTAGGAAATTGATTGGTACATGAATGAAAAATATCAACACTGGAATAGTATATGTAAACAGTTTCAAAATAAGAGAACAGACAAAAAGCAAATATTTGAAGAAATATGGGTGAACAATATCCCCAAAGTGAAGGAAAATATCAAACCACCTGAATTCAAGAAGCTCTATGAAGGCCAGGGATTTAACGCAAGGAGAACTGCTCCTACCCAGGAAGCACAAGGGCCCAAGTTCGATCCCCAGTACCAAAAAAAAAAAAGCTTTATGAATCCCAAACACAATAAGTATTAAAAAAACCCACAAGTACTGTATATCACAGTCACACTGGTTAAAACAAAGAATGAAAAGGGAATCTTAAAAATCAGCAGGAAAAAGGGAAAAAAATAGCACACAGAACAAAAATTAAAAGGTATTTTTTTGTCAGAAATAAAGAAGGCCAAAAGCCAGAGGCAATTTTAAAGTACTATACTGGGAAGCTAGTTATATGAACACAACTAGCACGCATATGGCTTAGTTTTAATCTGTAGTACTGCAAAAATAGTAATAATTTTAAACTATACATCAAATAAAATTCTAAACTATATATCAAAAGTATGCTTTGTGGGCTGTGGATTTAGCTCAGTGGTTCTGGCACCTGCCTTGCAAGTTCAAGGTCCCAGGTTCAATCCCCTGTTAACCACATACAACAATGCCAGGTGTGGAGACTTGTGCCCACTAGCAATCAGTACCCCATACTACAGTGCTGGGCGTGGTGACTCATGCCCATTATCCTGGCACTTGAGAGGCAGAGGCAGGACTGCTGAGTTCCAGGCTCACCTGAGCTACACAGTGAGCTCAGGGCCAGCCTGAACTACAAAGCAAGACCCTGTCTCAAAACAAAAGTATGCTTTGTATGTGAAATTCTAAACTATATAGCAAATGAAAATATGCTTTGAGTGGGGTGTTGCAGCATGGATTTGTAATTCTAGGACTTTGGGAAGGAGGCAGGAGAATCAAAAATTTGAGCCCAGGTTGGGTAATTTAGCAAGATGCTGCCAAGAAAAGAAAAGAAGAGAAGAGAAAAAACACAGAGGAAGGGAGGACAATATAATTCAGTATAAAATCCCTACATTCACTCAGCAGTCCTGAAAACAAAAACTAAACAAACAAAAGCTTCAAGGGCCGGGGAAATAGCTCAGTGGTTCCGGTGCCTGTCTTGCAAGCGCAAGGACCTGGGTTCGATCCCGGTAACCACATAACAATACTGGGCGTGGAGACTCACCCCAGCAGCAATCAGTACCACATACCACAGTGCCAGGCATGGTGGCTCACGCCTGTAATCCCAGCACTCAGGAGGCAGAGGCAGGAGGATTGCTGTGATGTGAGTTTGAGGCTGAGCTCAGAGTCAGCCTGAACAACAAAGCGAGACCCTGTCTCAAAAAACCTTAAAAAAAAAGACTTCAAAATTATGAGTAAGGGCAAGTGTGGTGTCTTACCTGTATTTCCTCTGGAAATACAGCCTCTGGAGGCTGATGTAGAAGGATAACCAGGTGTTCGAGGCCAGCCTGAACCACAGAGCAAGCTCTGCCCTAAAAAAAAAAAAAAATATATATATATATATATATATATATATATATATGAGCGAAACAAAGACACTTTCAAAAATATTTACCACCAGTAAACTTATGTAGTAAAACTGCTAAAGGAAATCCTTTAAGCTAAAGCAAAATAACAGGTGAGAATTTGCCAGAAAGGGTGTATCCACATAAGCATATATATAGAAACTCTAAGGATTAATCTTCTCACAAGCAATTTGAAAAAAAGGGAATTATTAGAATATAGTTCTTGCGGCTGGGGATTTAGCTCAGTGGTTCCAGCGCCTGCCTTGGAAGTACAAGGGCCTGGATTCAAGCCCAGTAACCACATATAACAATGCCAGGTGTGGAGACTCACACCCACCAGCAATCAGTACCACACACCACAGTGTCAGCTGTGGTGACTCATGCCTGTGATCCCAGTAATGGGGAGGCAGAGGCAGGAGGATTGCGGAGCTCAAGGCTGAGTTTAGGGCCAGCCTGAACTACAAGGTGAGACCCTGTCTCAGAAAAAAAAAAAGAATATAGTTCTCCTCCTTTACTCTAAGTTTCCCTTTCCTTGGTTTCTGTTATCTGTAGACAACCATGGTCTGAAAATATTAAATATTTCCAGAAATAAACAATTTATTAGACTTAATAATAATTCTTAAATCTCAAATTGCATGCTGTTCTGGGTATGATGAAAGTGTCTGCCTTCCTCTTCCATTATCCATGCTGTGACTCTCTTTTTTTTTTTTCTTTTACGGTTTTTTGAGACAGGGTCTCACTTTGTAGTTCAGGCTGGCCCTGAGCTCAGCCTCAAACTCACATCACAGCAATCCTCCTGCTTCTGCCTCCCGAGTGCTGGGATGACAGGCGTGAGCCACCATGCCCAGCACTGTGGTATGTGGTACTGGTTGCTGCTGGGGTGAGTCTCCACGCCCAGTAATGTTATGTGCTTACCGAGGATTGAACCTGGGTCCTTGCGTTTGCAAGACAGGTGCCAGAACCACTGAGCTAACTCCCCAGCCCACGCTGTAACTCTTATTAGCTGATTGACTCTGTTGTGCTGTCACAATGCTTGTGTTCAAGAACATTTATTTTACTCAGGGCAGAGGAGTGGTAATACTGGCAGTTCACATATACCAAAAAGAAGCTGCAAAGTGCTTCTTTTAAGTGACATATAAAGGGTTTGGTACTATTCTAGGTTTCAAGAATCTACTGGAGTCTCAGTAATAAGAATTTAGGATTATAAGGTTGATATTTAGAATTTCTTCTCTCATCATGTCTCTTTAACACTGTACTATATTTTTTTTAGTCAATAATACAAGGGAAAAAAGGGTGAATCTTGAAAAACAATTGTCATTATTTATAATTTATTTGCACTAAAAGTAAAAACATTTAAAAAAACTATTTTCTATTGCATCATAAATACCAAATAAAGGGCCTGGGGATGAAGCTCGGTGGTAGAGAACTTGTCTAGCACACATAAAATCCTGGATTCAGTTTCTAGAAACACACATACAAAAAAGTAAATACAAAATATAGAGATAGACCTAGGAGTTAGGTCAGTGGCACTGCCATGTGCCTTGCAAGCCCAAGGTTGTGAGTTTGATCCTCAGTACAAAAAAGAGAATATATAATGTGTGTGTGTGTGTGTGTGTGTGTGAATCAATATAATGAAAAGGACCAAGACCTGTACAACGAACTCAAAACACTTAAATTAAGGAAAACCAAAACAAAAGGAAAGATATATAATACTTCTCAAAGATTCAACTTCTGGTCAGTCTTCCCTGAATTAGGCTGTGGATCAACATTCCTGTAGAGATTTCTATGGAAACTTTCAAGATAACTCTAATGTACCGACAGAGAGCCTAGACTAGCCAAAACAATCTCAAAAAAGAAAAACAAAGTTGAAAGACTTACAAAGCTACAGTCACTGAGATACAGTAGTGTGATAGGCCCTGAGGAGGTATTTCAATGTAGAGCAAGCACTTAGTGTGGTAAAGACCTGGTTCAGTCCCCAGCAGGTAAAGGGAGGCAGAAGGGGGGAAGAGGGTAAGAAAAAGGGGGAAGTGGTAAGAAAGTGTGGTATGAACACAATGAAAAATAAAATACAAAAACAGATACACTCTTATTTATTTACATTATACTAATACTAATATTTTGTGGTCTTATGTGTGTGAAGTGGGGATGCAAGCAAGGGCCTCACACATACCAGGCAAGCACTCTATATCTCTAATCCTATACTTTACATTTTATTTTAAAATATAAATTTTCTTTAAAAACAACTAAGAAAATCATGATACACTTATCTGTATTATGTACCAAGCGGCAAGTATTTGGATACTTCCAAAACATTAACTTGGGTTAGATTAACACACACTATACAGAAGGAAATGACCTCCCTCGAAGAGTGAATACAGTTCAATTCTTTGTAGCTCTGACATTCATCAGGACAGTGACAGGTTTGCATCAGTTCTTTTTGGACTCGAGCTTGTATATATTCACTGACATAAACCTTAGACTTAGCTACGTTTTAAACTCAGGGCCTCACACCTGCTATGCCAAAGTCCTACTGCTGAACTATATTCCCATCTTCCTCTCTGCATTTCCAGTATTTCCAAGCTTCAGGGTAAGTTTAAAAGAAAAGTGTGCCCGCACTGTATCGTGTATGCAAGCAAGATACTCTCAATCCTGCACACTGTTGCTAAATACCTCAAATCCAAATCTCAAATCCAAGTTCAAGAGTATAAAGTTTTGGTTTTTTTTTTTTTTTTTTTGAGACAGCATTTCACTTTTTGTAGTTCAGGCTGGCCCTGAGCTCAGCCTCGAACTCACAGCAATCCTCCTGCCTCTGCCTCCCAGTGCTGGGATTCCAGGCGTGAGCCACCACTCCTGGCACTGTGGTATGTGGTCCTGATTGCTGCTGGGCGTGAGTCTCCAGTATAGTATGTGGTTAACCGAGGGATCGAACCCGAGTCCTTGTGTTTGCAAGACAGGCGCTGGAATCACTGAGTTAAATTCAGGGCCCAAGAGTATAAGTTTTATAATTATTACGTCTCTTTTAGCTCGAATGCCACGGTCAATTCTATTGCAAACGCTGTTCCATGATTTAAAAAAAAATTAGACAAATCACTGCTTAATGAGAATCACAGGTATAATTTGATGAATATTTCGAAAAAGAATGCCGCTCAAGTTACCCTGCAGGAGCCAGTAGATGCACAGGAAGTGGGGCAAAGACCTCGATTCTCTGCAGAATACATTAAAGAGCAAACAGACAAACCAGGTCAGGGCTCTGCCTGTGGAGTTCCCGACCCCCACGTTCCCGGGCTCGGATTCAGCTCTGCCTCTCCAGACCCCCGGCACCACCAAGCTTGTCATCCTCCCTCCAACAACATAATCTCTGTCCTTTTCTAGTAACGCGCCGCGTAAAGACAGAAACTCAAACAGCAAAAGGAATCTTACAACTTTCTCTCAAGAGGACGCTCAGCAAAAGAAGCTTCTCACAGGTTCTTCGACGCAAAACAGCCTCGCCGGCCCCGCCCCTCTGCCGCCTCTCCCGACGGCCTCTGCGGCTGAGCATGCGCAGTGCGGTGGGTCCCCGGCGTGGTGCTTCCTGAGAACCTTGGGAAGGGCGACCTTGGGTTAGGCGAGGAGATGGTTGAAGGGGAGGGGTAGAGAGGCTTTCTGTCCTTTTACTCCTTTGTCAATGAAGTCGTCTTTAGTTGCCAACCTAATTGGGTCCTCAAGAGCCTCCTACATCTGAGTGACTTAGAGCTGCAGGGTGATAAGATTTTTTTTTTTTGAGACAGGGTCTCGCTTTGTAGTTCAGGCTGGCCTTGAGCTTAGCCTCAAACTCAACATCACAGCAATCCTCCTGCCCTCTGCCTTCCGAGTGCTGGGATGACAGGCGTTAGCCACCACGCCCGGCACTGTGGTATGTGGTACTGGTTGCTGCTGGCGTGAATCTCCACTCCCAGGATTGTTATGTGGTTACCGACGATCGAACCCGGGTCCCTGCTCTTCCAAGACAGGCGCCAGAATCACTGAGCTAAATCCCCGGCCCTAGGGTGATAAGATTTCTTGAATTTGAAATGATTCTATCATTTGAAATAAATGACAATTTGACAATCTCTGCAAAGCCAGTTTCATCATCCTTGAAATGGTGATAATTGGAGTGTCTGCTACCAAGCTTTGTGAATACCAGGCAATGTTAACAAAGAAGTCAGGTACAAAATAAATTCCCCACACACTTACCTACAGAAATACAGAATTCTGCCGTTTTGGGGGAACTCTAGGGATAGTACAAATTTTAATAAGCCCCAAAGTATGTGGCAGACGTTATAGTACGCTTACAGTGCTTATATTTAACAAATTAATACTTGAAACACCGATAAAAGCATAGAATCAAATCATTATGGGGTTTCTACAGTCATAATAGGATGAGAAAAATAGGTATATAGTTAAATAACTTATTGTAACCTTGTCTTTAATCTTTGAACACAGGGGCTCATGCATATTAGGAAAGCACTCTTAACAGAGCTTCATCCCCAGTTCATTTTAGTTCATGAGACAAGGGCTTGCTAAATTCCTCAGGCTGTCCTGAAACTTGTGATCCTCCTACTAACCTCTCCAGCAGCTAGGATTATAGGTGTGAACACTCCTCTCAGAGACATAAATTCTTAAAGAGATATTATCAACAGTGTAAATTGAGAGTTAAAATTTTGACTTTAAATTTTGGCAGTAGAAATTGTACTTCACAAGTTGCCTGTGTCATTTTTACCTAGAACCCTCAACTGTTTACAGTGGCTGACAGATGAGTCGTAAAGAAGGGCAGAAGGATTGTTCTGCAAGAGATGGGGCTCAATTCACTTCTTTTCAGTTCTACTTTTCATCTATCAGCTGTTGCAAAATAACTTAATGGTTGAAGTGTAGAAGGAAGAAGTTTAAGAAGTTGGCTGCTGGAGCCATTTCTCAGCCTCAGGAGAATTTATTTGAGGATCTCCAGCACCAGAAAAAAACACCAGGAGCCTACAGGTGCAAAGACTCCACAGAGATTGAAATCAGTGCATTAGCAAGGATGGGATTGTGGTGAATGAAAATCACATGGTTGGCCCACTCAGCTCTGATCAATGATGTGCAGCTTTCTTTTTAAGCTTTGAGTGTTGGATATTTTGTCTCCACAAGAAGAAAAGTAAGATAGAAACCAGCGGAGAAACTCTTCAAGATACTAGTATAGACAATAATTTTCTAGATAGGAAACTTTAGAAACAAACACAAAAATTGACAAGTGAGATTACACTAAAATGTTTCTGCATTTAGCTGGGTGTGACTTACATTTTTAATTCCAGCCCTGTAGGAAGCTGAGGCAGGAGCATCAAAAATTCAAGGCCAGCCTGGGATACCTAGTGAGTTTAGGGCCAGCCTGAACTACAAAGTAAGACACTGCCTCAAAAACAAAAACCCAAAAAACAAAAAAGAAAAACCCACAAATTTAAGGCCAGCCTGAGTAATTTAGTGAGATCTTGTCTGAAAATAAAAAATAAAGAGAGCTGGAGAGGTATCTTAGTAGTAGAGTGGGAAAAAGTCATTGACAGTTATTCATCTTGGAGAGTTAATATCTAGACTCTATATGGACAATTTTTTAGAGCTTTCAAGGATACAAACAACCTGCTGAAGCACATGTGCCTGAGTTTATAATTTAGATTATATAAAGAACTTTTAAAAACTTAACAAAAACCACAAATAATCCTGTTAAAAGGGTGAATGATTTGAACAGATACTGCTCAGAAGAAGAAATACAAATGGCTAAAAAATATTGAAAAACTATTCAATATCATTGGCCACAAGGAAAAAGTAAGTTAAAACAACACTGAGGACTGGATTTGGTGGCACTTGTCTATAGTTCTAGCTGGATGAGGCAGAAGGCTCATTGTTAGCCCAGATGTATGAGATCAACCTGGGCAAAAAAGAGACATTCAGTCTGAAAAAAAAAAAAAAGAGGGACTGTAGATTTAGCTTGTGGTTCTGGCATCTGGCTGGCAAGCACAAGGTCCTGAGTTCCATCCCTGGTAACCACATACCACACTATCGGGTGTGTTGGCTCACACCTGTGATCCCAGCACTCAAGAGGCAAAGATAGGGGGATTTCTGAGTTTGAGGTTCATCTGGGCTACATAGTGAGTTCAGAGCCAGTCTGAACTACAAAGTGAGACTCTGCCTGAAAAAAAATTAAAATTAAAAATTAAACAAAACATTGTCAAAAAATAAAACAAAAGGAACACTAAAAACTTAAAAACTCTTTATAAAACCAAAACACTGAAAAAAAAAACAACAATAAAATGCCAGTTTTCCCAAAGCCTTGAAAAAAATGATTGGCTATTACTGTAAATACAAAAAAGTAACTGGCAGGAATGTGGAGAAAAAGGAATGCTTATACACCATTAATGGAAACGTAAATTTATTGCAACCACAATGGTAGTGTAGAGTGTCTGCAAGAAACTAAAAATGGAGCTGGGAATTTAGGTCAGTGGTGGCACACCTGCCTGGCAAGGCAAGGTCCTGAGTTCAATTCCCAAGTAGGGTGGGGAAAAAAAAAAACGAAAATAGACTTTTTTTTTTTTTTTAGACAGGGTCTCGCTTTGTAGTTCAGGCTGGCCCTGAGCTCAGCCTCAAACTCACATCACAGCAATCCTCCTGCCTCTGCCTCCCGAGTGCTGGGATTACAGGCGTGAGCCACCACGCCCAGCACTGTGGTATGTGGTACTGGTTGCTGGTGGGCGTGAGTCTCTACACCCAGTATAGGTATGTGGTTACCGGGGATCAAACCCGGGTCCTTGCGCTTGCAAGACAGGCGCCGGAACCACTGAGCTAAATCCCCAGCCCAAGAAACGAAAATAGAACTACCACAAAATCCAGCTATCCTACCTCTGGTTATATAGCTGAAGGAAATGAAGTTAGCTTGGGAAGGAAATACCTGGGCCAGGTGTGATTGCACAAGCCTGTAATTTCAGCACTCTGGGAGGATGAAGTTGAACTGCAAATTCAAGGCCAGCCTGGGCAATTTGTCAATTTAGCATGATCTTGTCTCAAAAGGGGATGGAGTGGGGATTTCTCTCAGTGGAAAGGTCCTGGGTTCAAACCAGGAAAAAGAGAGAGACACAGACACAGATAGAAAATGACTGACCTGTAGATTCCTTCTTTTTTGCATCCCTATTTCCAATAGTTATGATGTAGAATCAGCCTATGTGCCCATCTGTAGAGGAAATTGTTTACATGCATTAAACATAAAGAAGAATGAAATCTACCATTTGCAGCAAAATAGAAGCAACTGGACAGACAAGCCGGACGCAGAAAAGCATGAACTGCATGTTTTTGCTCAGACGTGGGAACTTAAAAATATGACTGAAAGTAGAATAGTGATTACTAGGGACTAAGAAGAGGAGATGGTGGTGGAAGAAGGGTGGTTAGATATGATAAGTATATTCTGTGTGAATGTATGGAAATGTAATACTAGACCCTATTAATATATAAAATTAATATGTGTTAATGGTTTTTTATTTTTATTTTCTTAGTGCCCATTTGCAGTACATAATGACCACATTCATCCAGGGTAGCTGACACTTGTAAGTAGCCCATTTTCATTCTTTTTATGTCCCCTTTTCCTCCCATCTGCCCTCTCCTTTCATCTCGATCCTCTTAACATTTGCAAAAGATCTATCTGCCTACTTCCTATTATCTACATCTTATTTTGTTCTTAATTTATACTTTGGGATCCTTGAGTAAGAGAAGCCATGCAGTGTTTAAGCTTGAGTGTCTGATTTACTTCATTTAACATTGTGGACTCAAGATGTATCCACCAAAATGCTGATAATTTTTTACACAGCAGTTGCTGAGACTATGTTAGAAGTCTTCACTTGAATTCCATCCTAGCTGCTACACCCCAGACTATAAACCTCAGAGGAGTTAGATAGAAACAGTGCGGGCAGTTAGGGCAGGGTCCTGGAGAAGGTCAGGACAAAGGTGAATCACATCACAGCTGTGGCCGGAGACATATGGTTGGAAACTAGGCCTCGGGATAAAGACAAGGTGATCACACCTAGATCCTTCCTCAAAGAGCAAACACTGGGCCTAATGAAATCTAGATAGACATCAGTCACCCCACTGGGTGCCCAGAGACTTCTAGAGCCACCATTTCCTAAGAGAACTTTTGTTTTTCTACCCACGCTTGTTTATGACTTGTCTCCCAATTAGACCACCATTACCTAAACGACTGTACTGATAAGCATAGTGCATGAACATGGCTGTGGCCCTGCTGTACCCCTGTGGGTTTTGAGCTATCAAACTCCCCTACAGAGAGAGTCCCTGGCTATTCACTCAGGACCCTCATACTCCTCAGGAGCTTTCCTGTGGATAAGCATCTTCCTACTGTTAACTTCTATTGTTCCTAGAACTGATTCTTCTATTTTTAGAGAACAATAGTTCTGTGTATCATACAGCTAGCAGATTCTGGTATTATTTCCTGTATCACAACCAGGACCCAAACAATATTAATATTAATGTTAATAATCCTGATGTAGGTTGAATAGTGGAATGGGAATGTTGCAGGTTGAAAGCAAAAATTATCTTGGGTTATCTCGGATTCTTTAAACACAAAGACATATTTTTTTTTTTTTTTTTTTGAGACAGGGTCTCGCTTTGTGGTTCAGGCTGGCCCTGAGCTCAGCCTCAAACTCACATCACAATCCTCCTGCCTCTGCCTCCCGAGTGCTGGGATGACAGGCGTGAGCCACCACGCCCGGCACTGTGGTATGTGGTACTGGTTGCTGCTGGGCGTGAGTCTCCACACCCCGTATTGTTATGTGGTTACCGGGGAATAAAACCCGGGTCCTTGCGCTTGCAAGACAGGCGCCGGAACCACTGAGCTATCTCCCCCGGCCCCACAACGACATATTTTTAACCTCTGTGTCTGACTTACTGCTCTCATGCCTGTTAAAGTAAACCTCTTGGAGTGTACTGTTAAATTTAGGACTCTAGACTCTGTGAACTGTAAAGCTAAGCATGCTATGAGATAAAATCTGAAACCTATAGAAAAGATTTTCCTGTTTTTCTACAGCTAGCATAATTAATGCCTCTGCAGTGTATTTATTAAATATATTGACTTACAACTTTCCTTGTTCTTGCAAGGTAGGTGTGGTACTACTTGAGCTAAATCCCTGGCCCATGGGACTTTCCTTTTACTTTAGCTATAAAAATTCATATAACTTGGGCCGGGGACTTAGCTCAGTGGTTCCAGCACCTGTCTTGCAAGCTCAAGGACACAGGTTCCATCCTGGGTAACCACATACAATACTGAGTGTGGAGACTCACACCCAGCAGCAATCAGTACCACATACCACAGTGCCAGGTGCCTGTGCCAGATGCCAGATGCCTCATGTCTGTAGTCCCAGCACTCAGGAGGCAGAGGCAGGAGGATTGCTGTGATGTGAGTTGGAGGCTGAGCTCAGGGCCAGCCTGATCCACAAAGTGAGATCCTGTCTAAAAAAAAAAAAAGAAATTCGTATAACTTTTTTCCTGGCAGTGTATCATTCAAGGTAATCTGTGATCCTGGGCTGTGATTATTTATAACTAAGAATAAGCAATTTTCTTATTTCCTTTAAATCAGAGTTGTTATTTCACATTGAAACTCTTATTTTGGAGCTTTTCTTTTCATTCTCTGCTAACAGGAGGCTTTGGTAGAGGAAACTCAGCATGCTGGGAGGCCCATGGAATGGGCACTTATCTTGGACTTGAAGGTTTTACAGAAGGTTTCCAAGGGAAAGTTACATAAATTTTTGGGCCGGGGAGTTAGCTCAGTGGTTCCAGTTCCTGTCTTGCAAGTGCAAGGACCCGGGTTTGATCTTTGGTAACCACATACCATACTGGGTGTAGAGACTCACCCCAGCAGCAATCAGTACCACATACCACAGTGCCGGGCGTGGTGGCTCACGCCTGTAATCCCAGCACTCGGGAGGCTGAGGCAGGAGGATTGCTGTTGGAGTCTGAGCTCAGGGCCAGCCTGAACCACAAAGCGAGACCCTGTCTCAAAAAACCTAAAAAAAAAAAAAAAAGAAAGTTACATAAATTTTGATACAAGAAAGATGAGCAGGACAGAGCCAAAGGAAGGAGGAAGAGTGTTCTAGAAACATATGGTAAGTGGCTCAGAAGAAAGAAAGTATTTGAACATTCGAGGAATTGAAATGAATTCAACATTACTGAAACTTACACAAGCTATATGTCATGTGAGGACACAATAAGACTCTATCTCAAAATGAAGTATAGAGAGGGGTTGGGACATAGCTCAGGGTAAAGGTCCTGGGTTCAATTCTGAGTGTCACAGGAAAAGACAAAGGTTGGAGGTAAATGGGACCCCATCATGGGAGCTTAATTAACCAGATTAGGAAGTGGGAAGGGTGTTGGGAAGACACAAAAACTTTAATCAAAGAAGTCATTTGATTAGATATGCATATTTTTTGAGACAGGGTCTCACTTTGTAGTTCATACTGGCCCTGAACTCACTATGTAGCCCAGGCGAGCCTCCAACTCACAGCAATCCTCCTGCCTCTGCCTCCTGAGTGCTGGGATGACAGGTGTGAGCCCCTATACCTGGCTAGATATGCATTTTAAAATTGCTTTAGTTAGGGTAGAGAGGGCAGACTGCTGCTATAGAGATCACTTCTGAAAACTAACTCAGTAACATTTTGCAATCCAAATCAGAGATGTGATGGCCTAAATTTGGAGGACAGACTGTAGATGGAGAAAAACCAACTGATTAGAGAAGTATTTAAGAGAAAGTGTCACCACAGATGGATGTGGGAAATCAGAGAGTTTTAGCATGATGATAAGAATGCCTGGTGGGTGATATTATTAACCTGAAGAAATAGTGAGGATAGAGCATGGTGTCCCATCCTTGTAATTCCAGGTACTCGGGAGGCTGAGGCAGGAAGTTGGCAAGTTGAAGGTCAGCCCGGGCAACTTAGTGAAGCTGCGTCTCAAAATTTAAAACAAAGGGATGTAGCTAAGTGTCGTGTTGTCCCTAGGTTCAAACCTTACTGCACATAAAATAAGTAAATAAAAAGAAATGAATTTATTTGGGGATGAGAGGGGATCATAATCCAGCACCTACGTACTCTGAGGGATCATAGACATGTCTGTGGAAGTTAAGTCAAGGAAAACCTTAGAAGACAAAAAGGAAAAGTCCACCTAAACAGTCCTGAAACAAAGTCCAGGAGTTACAGGGGCTCGTGGCAGAAACTGGTGATCTGAGTTTCAGATGCAGTGATTGCTGCTCAGGTCTCCATAGAAGCAGCTTATCTGGAACCTTTTTTATGCTATTACAGAGTTCTTGTGTTACTTATCATCCTAGGATACATGCATACCCTTCAGGAGTCTTTGCAATAGTTGTTAGTATAAGTACATGTGCATGAGAAGCTGTCCTTTATGGTCTCTTGACTCTGCTTCTGACGGTTTGGCATAAATGACTTCATTTTGTCTCTGACAGCTCTCAAGTAGTGTCATCATATGAAATAAGGAACATGGGAAGAGGAGCAGTTGAGGTAAAACCCTAATTGCACAGGACTTATCACAAAGAACCAACAACTTACTTCATCTTACTTCAATAAGCTTTTGCACAGCAAGAGAAACTATCAACAGAGTGAAAAAACAACCCACAGTATAGGAAACAATTTTTGCCAGCTGTTTCTCAGACAAAGGACTACTATCTAGAATATATAAAGAACTAAGAAAAATCAGACCCCCCAAATTTATAGACCAAATCCAAAAATGGTCCTCTGACATAAATAGACTCATGAAAAAGTAGAACAGCAAATAAATAAATGAAAATATGTTCAACATGACTGGTCATTCAAGATGTGCAAATTAAAACAATGCTGGTATTCATCTCACTCAAGAAAGAATGGCTACTATCAAGAAAGCAACCAATAATGATGCTAGAGGAGCTGTGTTAAAAAGGAACTTGTCTCCACTGTTGGTAGGATTGTAAGCCATAACAATTGCTACGAAAATCAGTGTGGAGATTTCTCAAAAAACTAAAAGTACAGGATCCATCTTTACCAGCTATTCCCCGTTTTGGTATTTTCCCAAAAGAATTAAAAGCAGCACAATTTGTAATAGCTAAATCATGGAAACATCTCAAATGCCTATCAATCAACAAGTGGATAAAGATTGTGTGTGTATGTATGTGTGTGTGTATATATATATATACGTATATATACGTATATATATACATATATGGATATGTATACATATCCATATATGTATACATATATGCATTTATTTTGTTTTGTTTGTTTGAAATAGGGTCTCACTGTGTAGTTCGGGCTAGAATGTATATGTATATGTATATATATACGTATATATATGTACTTTTTTTTTGCCGTAAAGAAGGATGAGATCGGGCCGGGGAGTTAGCTCAGTGGTTCCGGCGCCTGTCTTGCAAGCGCAAGGGCCCGGGTTCGATTCCCCGGTAACCACATAACAATACTGGGTGTGGAGACCCACACCCAGCAGCAACCAGTACCACATACCAGTGCCAGGCGTGGTGGCTCACGCCTGTAATCCCAGCACTCGGGAGGCAGAGGCAGGAGGATTGTGATGTGAGTTGGAGGCTGAGCTCAGGGCCAGCCTGAACCACAAAGCGAGACCCTGTCTCAAAAAA
>PVIR01008798.1:0-55514 GCA_004026965.1 Petromus typicus | reverse complement strand
CACCCTGGTGGAAATTTAACCATTGGCTCAACAAACATTTATTTAATCTCTACTGCTGCTCTGGTAGGTTCTCTTATCTCCCTTTCATAGGTAAGAAAGCACAGAGGTGCACAAGAGCGTGGCACTTGCCTATAACCCGGGCTACTCAGGTGGTTGAGTGAGGAGAAATGAGACTAGACTGGGTGACATAGTCAGACCCTATGTGGAAATAACATGTACAAAAGGCCTCAGACTGCTTGCTTGCCCTATGTTCAGTCCAGGACCACAAAAAATGAAAGAGAGAGAGAAAGAAAGAGAGAGAGAGAGAAGAAAAGAAAGAAAAATGGAAGAAAAGAAAGGCCTAGAGAATGAGGCAAAATATCTGTGTTAACAGTTACTGTGACCAAAGTCAGTGCTCTTCCAACACTACCGATAGCACCAATCCTTTTTGTACATCCACAGTCCTTTGTTTGAGCCTTTAGTTAAGCTTATGAGATCTTACACATCTGATATCTGTACTAGGATATCAGAGTGCTCAACAATAACTATTATGTTAGGGGCGGGAGATTTAGCTCAGTGGTTCCAGCACTTGTCTTGCAAGTGCAAGGACCTGGGTTCGATCCCCGGTAACCACATGCAACAATACTGGGCGTGGAGACTCATGCCCAGCAATCAGTACCACACAGTGCCGACATGGTGGCTCATGCCTGTAATTCCAGCACTTGGGAGGCAGTTAGGAGGATTGCTGTGATGTGAGCTGGAGGCTGAGCTCAGGGCCAGCCTGAATGACAAAGCGAGACTCTGTCTCAAAAACAAAACAAAACAAAAGAACCTATGATGTTGATTTCTTTCTATACACACAGGCATTACAGATATTTATTTGTTTTGTTTTTGCAACCATGAGATAGGTATTGCTACTACTGTTCTAATAGATGAGAAACTGATTATTCATGGCATTAAAATTCTGTCTGGTTAACATAAGTCTCTGGGACTCTGATGCACATCTGTCATGCTTTTCTCACCATATACGGACTGGATGTCATAGGGTCTTCAATACCTGGGGCCGTGCTCTATCCCTGAAGGGAGATGACTGGACTAGCATTTGGATGGGGGTGTGGAACTCAGTGAACACAGAGCTGGGCCACTCTTGGCTGGGAGCAGTGGCTACCACAGTCTCTTTGGGGAGCCTGGGCTCTGGGCTTGCTGGACTCTGACGGTGCCTTCCTCAACATTTCAACTCCATTCACTTAGATCTCATCTTCTAGGAGGTGTGAAAAGTTATCACCCCAATCTGTCAAAGGTTTTGAGATGTTACACTGGGGACATCGATACTTTCTTAAGTGGGAAAGGGCATTTTGAAGGAGGAAAAGAGAACTACCTCACTGTGTCTGTTCCCTTGCTGCACACATATCCCTGCCACTTCCCAACTGTCTATATACTGTATACCACTCCTGCTGGGGTAGGAGACAATAGTGGAAAGGGAGCCAGAGATGAAGTCAAACCTAGTGACGTTCTTGTCCAATTCGGTTTGCGACCAACATCGTTAAAACTAAGTTTGTGAATCACAGTATGACTATAAATATAATGCAGTTAAACAGATGCGCATCAAACCTACATTAGTTACAAGAGAATATCTGGCAAATTAGATAACATCAGGCTTGACAGGTGTGTGTGAAAATCAGGTTTTTAATTGGTTTCAGGCTGCTAAGCCAATCAACTAACAAGGGGACCTCAACATACTCTAAGGAAGCTCAGACTGTTTAAAGTACACAAACCATGCACAGACACAATGCACGTACACTCTTTATCCCGAGGCTGAGTGTTACGTCAGCGTGATATATCTATCTGTTGAGACACTATCTCAACAGTGTCCGTCCAGAGAAGTACAGGTGATACGGCCGCTGGGCTCTACTGTTCTCCAGTCAGCACGCTGCTGCTCCTCCCTGGACAATGGTATACAAGCTGTGTATTCGGGGCAGTGACCTGGATGGTAACAGGCCTAGGAAACACGAAAAATATGAAGAATAGGTGATGAAACTGGAGTGACTTAAATTGGAGAAGAGAAGACCTAGAAGGGACATAAAAGCTGTCCTCAAACATTTGAAAAGCTGTCCTGTGCAAGAGGGATTAGAAGCTTTTTGTTCAGCTCCAGACTGCAGAACCAGGCCGTCTTCAATTTATTTGGCGGTCAATTTCAGTTCAGAGCCATGTAAAGGCTGCCTCGTGAGATAATAATAAAATAGTTACACTCACTGAGCACTTACAAAGCATCGGGCACTGTGGTAAGCACTTTTCTAGTCTTATCCCCTTGACTTTTCACCACACCCGGACCAAGGTACACTCTTCATTGTCATTTTAACAAAAGGGAAAGCTGAGCCTTTGAGAGCTTAGGTAAACATTCCTCCAGTGACACAACCAAATGACGGTGGACCCAAGTGACCCTAACATACATGTGTCTAAAGGCAGCGAGTGAAGACCATGAGCAGGATTCAGAAGAGAAGTGAGAGATGGCAAGGGAAAGAAACGTGAAAAAGGAAACAGAAGGGAAAGAAGAAAACAAAGCTTTTATAAATGAGGACTGAAGGGAGGAGAGTGGGGAAAAAAGAAGATTAAAGAAGATATATTATGTACAGATAAATTCCCTATGATGATTCTGAGCATTATGTATATCAGAAGTATACCAATAAAGTTAATTGTAGAGAGATGTAAATGCTGCCTGGACACGGTGCTAGGAGAAAATCCCTGTGCCAAGCAGAAGAGGCTGTTTCTTGTTAATGCACTGCAGTCCTTTAGGGAGATAAGCTCTACATGTCAGTGGAATGAGGCAAAGGAAGAGACGCAAGCGGGCTCCTGTTCCCATTAGTCTGGGAATAAAATTGGTTTTGGTAAGGGATGGGATGTCAGTAAAATATTAAAGAGAAGCCAGTGGGAAACACTTGCCAGCACTGGAGGGCTGCCTCTCCCGTTCAAGGAGGTCCACGTTCAGTCATGGTGTACAGTCGTCGCAGCGTTCTGCTCTCTGGGATTTCAGGACCCACAGTCAACTGCTGTCTGAAGATATTACATAGGACAGCGCTTACGCAATGGGAAGAGACCAAGAGAGGGAGGGGAAGAAGAAGCCGAAGGAACTAAGATGTTCCTGCACCTGTATGTCCCCCTGATGAATGCAGTCATTACACACTTTCAACAGGTAATGATAAGAATTTTTTTTTAAATTAAAAAAGAAAATTCTAGAAATAAATAATTCACAGGTTTAAAACTGCATGCCATTCTAAATGTTGAGATGAAATCTCATGCCAGCCCTCTCCAGGCTGTGAGTCATCTTTGCCCAGTGTATTCACACTGTATATGCTACCCGCCATACTTACTGTCATGGTACATAATCACTGTCATGGTATCATAATGTTTGTTCCTCAGTAATTCACGTTTTCCTAAATAATGGCTTCAAGGCACAGAAGTAGGAATGCCAACAATTTAGGTATGTCAAAGAGTAGCCACAAAGTGCTTCCTTTAAGCGAAAGGATCTGAAAGTTCTTTACTTAAAAAAACAAAACAAAATCATATGCTGGGGGCTGGGGAGTTAGCTCAGTGGTTCCAGCATCTGTCTTGCAAGCGCAAGGGCCTGGGTTCGATTCTCTGGCAACCACATACAATACTGGGTGTGGAGACTCATGCCCAGCAGCAATCAGTACCACATACCACAGTGCCGGGCGTGGTGTCTCACGCTTTTAATCCCAGCACTCAGGAGGCAGAGGCAGGAGGATTGCTGTGATGTGAGTTTGAGGCTGAGCTCAAAGCCAGCCTGAACTACAAAGCAAGACCCTGTCTCAAAAAAACAATTAACAAAAAACAAAAAAATCATATGCTGAGTTTGCTAAGATCAATGCCAAAGCCAAAGCTATCTGTGAAATTATGAAGAAGGAAAATATTCATGGTAGTTTTGCTGTAGTATTTCCAACTGCAAAAGGTGCAACCACAGTGCATGGTAAGTGCCTAGTTAGGAGGGGAAAAGCATTAAATTTGTGGATGTATGGCTAGAAAAAAAGCAGGACACATAGGGCTTGGTACTATTCATGTTTTGAAGCACTTATTTGGGATTCTGAACATATACCCTGTGGAGAGGGGGATGCTTTATTATGCTTTCCAATACAAAGCTCCTTCATGGACATAATTTCATTTAAATAATCAGTAGCCTTGTTAAAAAACACACACACAAACAAACAATAATAGCAACAGCCTCCTGGCAGGGTTGGAAGGGTACTCTTGGGTAGAAGTTTCTCCAGACACGGAAGGGGAGGACCAGAGCTGTAATGGTCATCATCCTGGAAAAGGACAGAAGAGGGAAGGAAAGGAAGACAGAAAATATCTATTTCCTTTCAAACTCATCCGGGGGCCTAGCCAGACCTGCTCAGTTACCTACAAGTATTAACCATATTTTCAATCTAACCCACGTCCAAAAGGCAAAGACCCGTCGAGCCCTCCCTGATTTCTCTATTGTGGAACAGAGAGAGTGAACAATGTACTGGTTGGAAAAAAGGTAGAGCCAGAAAATTAGCAGATTTAAAACTGTTTGAATGGAGGCAGATAAACCAAGTTTTATAAAGTTATCTGACACACTGGCCGTAAAAGGGAAAGATGAATAGGACTTAAGAATTGCTTTGGAGCATGCAGGAAAATTCATGCTTGGTGGGAAGGAGCTGAGAAGGAGGACAGTAATGTGAAGGAAACTTCACACAGAAGACTGGGAAAGTCAGCACGAAATCTTGCAGAAGAACCTTAACCCTCACCTCCAACTACAGGGTCCACGCTGGCAGACGACAGAAAGCTCCAGTCCTGCTGTGGGTCACGGGCCACCAATAGGCGACACCGTGGATCTAGGAAAAGGTCATTGCTAGAGTGCACTGCAGGAAAGGCAGAAGAGCCAAGCGAGAAGAGACTGACATCAGGCTATCTCAGACCAGAGGCTGCGGTCACCGGGGAGGTCCTGCTCTGGGGTGGGAGGGGGAGGGACAGGGCTCACCAAGACAACCTGCAAGGGAGCCGAGCACTGCCCCCAAAGCCCACAGGCGGAGAAGAAACAGAGATGAGGAGGGGTGAGTCCAGGAGGGGGAAGGGAGAGCGGAAGGAAACTCAGAGACGAGGTGAGACTCAGGTCAGAACCTCTGCAGGGCTACAGAGTGAGGGGACGATGGAGGAGAACTGGAAGAGGCAAAAAAACACAGGGACCAGGCAGAGAATAAAGTGTAGACAGCTAAAGAACAGTCCTGAGGTCTGGCAAGGTGGCAGATACAGGAAGGACAGGAGCCCCCTCAGCTGTCTGAAGGCCCATGGCAGCTCAGCAGCCTGTCGCTTGCCAGCAGCAACTCTGCTTTATCTCTCTGGCTTTATCTGTGAGGGAAGCAGAAGGTGGGCAGAGGCCATCTTCTCTCTGGGGCCTCTTTACCCCGAGGCTCAGTATTATCTCAATGTGACGAGGTCTGTCCAGGGAAGTGGAGGCGATGTGGCCGCTGGGCTCTGCTGTTTCCCAGTCAGCATGCTGCTGCTCCTCCCTGACCAGGCACAAATATCACACAACAGACAGAGTCCTGCCTAGAAATCTCGGGGGCAAATGGCTCAGCCTTGCAAGTGGGTCAGCCCCGTAGCTGGCCCTGTTCCAGCAAGGACAAGGACAAAGGAAACCTGGCACCCCTTGTCCCACAGCTGGCACGCCTTTCCCCTGGGAGCTATTCAACAGGTGTTCCTGGAGTGCCAGCTCTGTGCCAGCCTGTCTTAGATTCCCCGAATATCACTGTTGGTCTTGAACTTCTGCAAGTTCAGCTCATGTTCCAGCGAGGGGAAGTCTGCTTCAATAAGGAGCCTAACCCAAAGGAAGTAAACTCAGGGCACAGGGAAAGAGAGGCGAGGCCTCGGGAGGTCATGAAGATGGGTGCAATCCAGGGAGAGGATGATGGGGTAGCGGGGAGCATTTCAGGCAATAGGAAGAGCCAAGAGCAAAGTCCTATGGTGAGGCATCCTCACAGTGTTGAAGGGCGGCAGACAGAGTGGCTGGCACCAAGGGGGAGCACGGCAGGCAGTGGATTCAGAAAGGCTCTGGGGACTCACCAAGGCCATCTTGTGAAGGGTACGGTTAAGATGGTGACCCTGTCACTGGACAGCATGAAGCTGTCACAGGGTTCCGAGCGAGGGAACACATGTTCTAAGTTTGAAAAGAGTCATGTTGGCTGCTGTGAGGAGCAAACAAGCAATCAAGGATGCAAAAGAGAGAAACCAGGGTAAGAGGACATTATAGTAATGCAGTGATGACAGTGGTTTGCACTAGAGCGCGGCGTGTCCCAAAGGTAGGGACCACAAGACTTTTCTGAAGAGGTTGGATGTGGGGTGACATAAACGGGAGTAAAGATGCCACTACAGTGTTTGGCTTGTACCTGAATAGGGAGCTCTCTGTCCATAAAGATGTAAGCATGGTGCAGCTTTTGGCCAGGCTTTCGAGGACAGGAAGTCCCAGTTCAGCTTGGGGCCCACTGACCTTGAAAGGCTGACCAGACCCCTCTGCGGAGAGGTGAAGAACTCAGATGGATATGCGAGGCTGCAGTGTGCGAAGAGGTCTGCAGTGAAATCGCATACACAGGAGTTTTGATCCGCAGCGTATTTAAAGCCAGGAGACTGGAAGAGATGACCGGGTGATGAGTCGGGATGAAGCAAGGGATTCAGGGCCTGCCCTGGGCTCTCCATACCCACAGATGGGGAGAAGAGAGCTGGCGTGGGGCAGAGAGGCGTGAAGAGTGTGGTAGGTGGACCGGGGAGCATAGTAGCCTACGAGCCCGGAGAGAAAAGGGTGTCGGGCAAGAGGGCTGACTAAGTGCAGCAGACATTGCCGAGAGGCATCAGTCAGATGAGGGGTGAGAAATGACTGTGGGATGCAGCTCACAGGAGGAAACAGAGCCTGACAGGAGGCGCAGGACAGCAGTACAGATGACAAGGAGCACAGGCCTGGGCCCAGCCTGCCGTGGATGAGCTGCGTGGCTCAGCCAAGTCCACTCCACCTTTCTGTGCCTCATTCCTCATCTGAGGTGTCTCAAACCACATCATTTGTAAATTGTCAGGCAGAGAGACAATATGTTTATTAAGTTAAAAAGAACAGGAAAGTTGTAGGAGGGGTAAATAAGAACATTCTTTCAAGGTTTAGCTGCAGAGAGAAGCAAGGAAACCACAAGGGCTGGTTGGCAGGAAGTGGAGTCAAAAGGATTGTGCTTTAAGAAGAAAGCAGTAGGGCTGGGGATTTAGCTCAGTGGTTCCAGTACCTGCCTTGCAAGTGTAAGGGCCCGGTTCGATCCCCGGTAACCACATACCACAATGCTGGGTGTGAAGACTCACATCCATCAGCAATCAGAACCACATACCACAGCGATGGCCGTGGCAACTCACGCCTGTAATACCAACAGTTGGGAGGCAGAGGCAGGAGGATGCTGTGAGTTCAAGGCTGAGTTCAGGACCAGCTTGAACTACAAAAAAACGAGACCTTATCTTGAGTGTTGAAGGCAGCAGGCTGCTAAAGGAGAATTCAGTCCCAAGCACAAGGTCTTGAGTTCACTCCCTGGTACTAGAAGAAGAAGAAGAAGAGAGAGGGGAGACTTCCTGGAGAGCTGTTTGAAGGCCGGGTGAGACCTAGCACTCAAATACCCACACTCCATGTGGCTCCCCACCGCCGCATTGGGCAGATGAGCCCTGGCTAATCCATTAAGTATGCTGCCCCAACATGCCTTGTCCCTTCTCTGCTGTTATTAGTCAACACGTAACAGTCACTGTAATCAACTTGTTTTGTGCGTTTCCCTGAGCTTCCTAAGTGCAGGGCTTTTGCCTGCCTTTGGACAGATGCTCCTGCAGAGCCTAGGACAGTGCCTGGTATGTACAGTAATCAATAAATATTTGCTGAATAAACACATAAATTGGTATCTAGATGTAGGGTGATCTTGCCCATCACGGAGGACAAGCACACTTCTCCAAGGGTACTACAAATACACTCTGAGCTTCTAGATTCCAGGGACTTGTATCAAGTTCTGGGAAGAAGACAGATGAATCAGACACATCATTGTCCTCATTTAAATACAAGGCAATTCCTAAGTTGTACAACAGGTCAGGTTTTAAAAGAGGGAAATCTGGTCTCATGCAGATAGGGAACAGTTCCTCAGAAGGAAGGCCCCTGAGCTCCCAGTGGAGGACAGCAGGGCATGGCACTGGCAGCAGGAGAGCCACTTGGCCAAGGCCTGCAGTCAGAGTCCAGAGCTGGCCCAGCCCTCTCCAGGAGGCCTGTCTGGCCTCACAATCTCTGCACAGAGCCCAGAAGCACCTGTCAGATCATGAGTTAGGCTGTTCACCAACCATCCACGACGGGTTTGTCGAGCAGACACTGTACTTCTGAGGGAGGGGCCACCATGCTTCAAGAAGTGGCTCATGTCTACTAAGAGCTACGAAGACTACTGCTCACAAATTACCCTTGAGAGCCCACTGTGTCCCAGGCTCTGATCCCGGCGGAGGGAGGCAGGGATAAGGTCGCAGAGAAGTCCCTGCCTCACATAACCAGAGTCCACATGTGAGATGACGTGAAGGGGTTCAAGGTGCTGCCCCTGTCTTTGGGCTCAGGGCGTCAAGTGCTGCATCACGGACACGCTAGGTCTGAAGAGCCTCGAGCTTCGGGGAGAAGGCAGGACAGCAGACAGGTCTCAGCCTGCCACTCTGACGTCGGCAGTCGGCTCTCCCATTGGGCTGTCCCGTCCCTTTCTGCTCACTCCACCCTCCATACCTCAGCCAGATAGAGCTTTTCAAGGATAGCCCAGACCAATTCACCCCGGCTGCTACCTCTCGCACACGCAGTCCGCCACGGCTGTCGGGACGGAGGGCCTGCAGGCCTCAGATTCAGGTGCCTCCTCTCTACTCCACTCCTCATTATGTCCCCGCCCAAGGCCTCCTTTCTGTTCCAGACACACCAGCTCCTTCCCATTACAGAAACTTACTGTGCGGTGCTGCCTTTACCCCTGGAACACACCCTCCCAGATATCTGCAGAGCGGAGTCCTCGGAGTCAGGTCCACAGCCACATTCCCAGACTTGCCTCATGACCTTGGCCTTGCTGCTTTGCTTCCCTCCCCTCCCCGTCCCATTTCTTCCAAAGCACTTTGTTTGAAATTACCTTTGTCATTTCTAAGTTTTTCATTTATGGCTCCAACCCCACCTTCTCCATCTCTGAGATGTAAGAGCAGGAACTAGATCTTATTTATAGCTTTGCCCCAGACTTCAGTATCTGGCACTTAGGAAATGCTGCCAATGGTAGGAAGGATGAGTAGCCACATGGGAAGCCCTAGATGGGGTTGGGGGGCTTTCTTGGCAAAGGGTGGTCTGGAGTCTTCAGGACAGCCGGGTCCTTCGTGGATGGGCTGCAAGATACTTCTCTGGCTGTGAGACCGGCCTGGTGCCTGCCTGACTTCCTTGAGGATTTCTTTCTCCTAAACATGTGTTCAAAGAATGTTCCTTAACTGTGTTCAGAGAAACAGCAGGAGAGAGAGGAAGAGGAAAAGAGAAAGAACACAGGAAGGAAGCAGGAGAGAAGGCAGAAGGAGGAGGAAAAGGGGAAGAGCACAAAGGGAGAGGAGGGGAAGAAAGCTTGAGAAAGAGAAGTAAGAAGGGAAGGAAGGAGAGAGCTGGGAAACAGGGAGAAGAGGGGAAGAGGAGGGTAAGGGGGGAGAAGAGGGAGAGTGGGAGAGGTCTCTGCTTCCTGTGGGATCAGGTTACAGAACAGAATCCCTTGGGGCAGGTGATCTGCAATGACTCTGAGGTCAGGAAAGGCCCTTGGGCGACAGAAGACCCATTTTGTATTCCTCTTGGCTTCGGAGGGCAAAGTGCATATGAAATGGGGAGGTGGAGGAAGGGGTAATAAAAATTAAATTAAAAAATGTTAAAGTTGGAAGAACAAATTATTTGGAGACGAAGCAAAAATATCTGTGACATACCAAGCACTGTTTTAATGACAGCCTGTGTGGGAGGACAGTTTAGTCATATTTTTCATTTTCTCTTCCCAAGGGAGCGGCATACCAGTGATCAGGCCCTGATATCAAATTGGCATGTTCCCTGAATCAGTCACCTTCTCGGATTATTCAGCGCACGATGAGTCAGGGGGCGCCGAGTAACCCCTTCTCCATATGCTCAGGATGCCTTGCTTTGCCCTCGTGGAGGCCCCTGGGAAGCAGGCCCTGATGCCAGTGGGTGGGCAGGAAGCTCCTCCCACGGGGCCACAGGGACACGGCTGTGCCCACACCCCCTGCAAGCTCCTGGGGGTAAAACTGACACTGGTCCCGGGTCTGGGGCTTCAGCAAGTGTGGAAAAGGATTTCTTCAAAATAAACTTGTTAAACACCAGGAGGGAAGAGTCCAGGAAGCAGTGCTGTCATCTCTCTTAGGCAAAGACACTTTCCACGACTGAAGATGAAAAGAAGGAGGTGACCTTAAGACTACAGGATGGGGGTGCTCATGGTGGGCCACGCCCTACACGTGAGCCGCCCAGGCAGCAAGGGAAACACAGCCTCTGCCTGGTGGTGGAGAACCAGCTTCTCTTCCAAGCAGGAGGTAACAAGAACAGACTCATTACGGTTTATGTCTAGACGTTCCCCAAAGTCCCACTCACTCATAGGAGGACTGTAAAATGACAGCATCATGGGCACCAGATACTCACCAGTGGGTTAATCCTACAGCTAAGTGTGATGCTGGGAGCTGAAGCCTGGTTGGGGGAGGTGGGTCACTGGGGGTGCGGCCTGCAGGGGATTATCGCCCTCCCTCCCTCCCCCATTGATGTCACTCTGCTTCCCAACTGTCAGGCCCCTCTGCCATGTCACCAGGCCATGGGTCAAAACCTCTATGAACCGAGCTAAAATCAGTCTTTCAGAGTTGTGAGTGTTGGATGGGAGACTGGGCAACAAGAATGTAACTGAGGCCGGAAGGAGAACTACATCTAACTCCTAGCATTTCAGCTGCAAGACAGAGTGACTGACTGACAGCTGACATGGGGAGGGAGGGTCTCGCTAGGTTGCTCGGGCTGGCCTCCAACTCCTGGGCCTAGCCTCCTGTCTAGCTTGGGTTACAGGTTTGGGCCCCTGTGTCTGGCCCCCAGCTAGAAGACCTCAGCTCATTACAGCTACTGTTTTAACACCATTCATTTAATGCCACAGTGCATATTTTCCAGAAGTCAGAAGGAAACAGGCCTGGTTTTTGCTCTTTTATAGATCAGAAAATTGACGCCCAGAATGAAGAGGTGAGTGGACTTGGCTCACGTCATACTTTTGTCATCTACTGAGAAGATAATATAATACTTAAACATTTTCCATCTCCATGAGCTCATCTGTAAAATGGGAATAAGGAGATCTCCCATGGAGGGCTGCTGATAGTCCAAAAGAAGCCTAAGGAAGTATGATTAAAGTGCTTTGTAAACTAAAGTATCATTCTAAAATGAAAGGTGTCCTCCTTCTCCACGGGCATTATCACCAGACACTGGTTAACAGTGTGAGCTGCCAGGCTGCCTGGGTTCAAACACTGGCTCCTCTGTGAGCAGCTGTGAAGTCTGGGACAAGCTACCTAACCTCTCTGTGCCTAGTGTCCTCTCACGGGTTGTTAAGTGGACTAAATCCCATTAACCCCTGTGTAAGTGGTGAGAGTTGTGCCATGTGACAAGGGCACCACTGGCACCACACCACGCCTTCCCACCAGCCTGCAGACATCTTGAGGTGCTCTGGGCCTCTCTTGTCCACTGTGCCCATTGTAACACACAGGGTGGGGCACAGAGGGGCCCTGGGCAGACTGGTCATTACAGTATGAACATGGTACCATCTCGCCATGGATGTGCCCTGCCCCGAGACTCTAGAACTTCGGAGGTTCTCACAGCATGTGGGGCTGGGAGATTTCTTGGGGTTACTGGGACAATCCACCACCTTCACCATACCAGTCCCTGGAGGTCATCACAGCCTAGAGACAAAGGGAGTCTTCTCTGTCCCCCATGATATGCTGCCTGTCCTGTCCCCCCTCCCAAAGCCGCTGACCCTAAGCCCTTGGCAGTGTTAGGGCCTCAGTCCTGAGTGCTCCCCAGACTTTGCCTTGGGCTATGCCACTTCCTCCTGCTGCCCACAAGGGTCAGTCTCCGGTGTGGGTGCAGGGCACAGGGGCCTCACTGTGCATACCGGACAGTGTAGCCATGTGTGTGGTGCTTGTGGGGGCTGTTTGTGTAGGTGGGGCGAGACGGGGAAGGCAGACAGGTCCATGTGCGGCAGTCAGGGCAGAGGAGAGGGTGGGACAGGTACAGGCGTGGGCCTGTAGGTCAGTGTGTTCAGATGTCACGTGCAGAGGGGCAGGAGCCAGTCCCCAGAACAAGGTCTCTGGACAGAGAAATGTAGCCAGGATTTATTTCCATAAGAGATCTGAAGGATCAATAAATACAGGTCATCTACAAAAGTGAAAGCAGTTTTTATTTCCAAACATGCCTTTGACCAGCAGTTGCTTAGGGACACACAGGTCTCCTGTCTCTAAGTACAACCCTCCTTGCATTAAATGCAATCTTCTCCCTGGCCAGCTACATCGGCCCTCGGCTTCCTCCTTAGAGCCACGCAGGAAGCTGGACAGCTGAGGTCTGACTCCCAGCTTCATGCTTTACCCACGAGCCTTGGCATATTATTCATGACAGACTCAGTTTCCTCTTTTGCCAGACACGGAGCATAACAGTACTCCTGGGGGTGAGGCAGGGAGAAAATGACCCCACGTGGTTCGCTTAGAGCGTGAAGGGCTCTGTCTTGTCACCTCAGCCTCTCCTTAACTCTGTTGTACCTGGGGGTGGGAAACTTTCTCCTTGCCCCAGATCTCTCGGACCTTCCTGTACCTGCCCATCTGACTTAACTTCCAGCCCAGCTCCGCAGGGCTGCGCGAGCCTCGCCTCTGAGCACCTCACACAAGGACAGCTCCCACAGTGCCGTCATCCTTCCGCCTGACAGTGACTGCACAGTATCATCCCGCAGGACAGTGGCCATCTGTCTGCTCGGGAGCTTCCTGAGGGCCAGGGCTGCTCATCCGTCTCTGGCTGTCACCAGGAGATGCTCAGTGAGTGTGTGATGGACGCCAACTCCGGCACGTGCACTACGGAGCCGAATGTGTCTCGGTGTTATGCACCCCGAATGTGTAACGCAGTGTGTGTGGTGACTGACTAAAGACAAAGGTCAGGGTTCACCCTTGAGGAGCTCACATGCTGGGGGAGGGTGCAGAGGGAAGAGGCAGGGATCACAGGCCTCTGTGCTGGCAGGAGGGCAGGGGCAGAGGTGGGGAGAGGACACACTCGGATGAGCAGTCACCTCCAGCCCTCAGCTGCACGACACAGGCCAGGCTGTCATGGCAGCCGCCTTCCTCCCTGGGGCAGAGCCAGGCATTGCCAAGGCCACACCCCCCTCTCAAGTGCTCCCTTATGTGCCGTTTCCTCAATGCCAAGGGCAAGCCTTAATCTTGCCCTCCCTCCTTATAGGTGTGGTATGCATTCTCTCTTAACCTCCCTCCTCATCTCCAGGATTGGAGATAGGGGCTCCACTCTTGCCTCAAAGTGCTTCCAGCCAATAACGTGCCCACAGTGCAGTGCTACAGTGACCACGGGGGCACTCACAAGCCTCGGTCCAGTTCCTCTCCTGCTTTTTATTTTTTGTTCAGTTCCTATTTATCACTGTTCCCAAAGCGACTCCCTGAGCCCAGGGCGCATCAGCTGTGAATCGTGGTAGAAATCCCGATCCCTCGGACAGTTCTCGTGAGGACTAAGTAGAAGAAAAATAAAAACACCCAAGATTGATCCAACCTCTGCAAATGCCAGCCCTGCGCACCCTGCCCCTTGCTTTTCCTCCTTCTGCCAAAGAGCATCAATGTGGAAAGGCCTTTATGTTCTGAATCTATGCCCAAGGCTGGGCTGGGCAGGGGAGGGTGGGTGGCCTTGTCACTCTGCCCTCCCTCCCCCAGTAACGGAAGGGATGCGTCTGCAGAAAGGCCTCGGAGACACAGGACCACACATCCTGACACAATTTCTGTGGCTTCACGCTCGCTCAGCCAACTACAGCAGATCTGCCACAGCAAGGAGATTGCCTTCCACTGGCTGCATCCTGGACTTGTTCCTTAGAAATCAGACCTGGGAAATTGTTTGTAATTTTCTCTTGGATGTGTACGAGCACACACGAACACGTGTGAGTGTGGGGAGTGTGACGGCACTGGCTGGTGGCAAAAGAGAAGAGAACTGGACGCTCTTAGGTAAGCTGCCTGACACCTGGTTGTGTGTGCGTGTCTGCGTGCAAGCAAGAGAGAGAGATCAGGCCCATTAGCAGTGGGGCTGGTCAGCTTACATCTTTCCTCCGAGACTGCTACACAAGTCTGCCCACCTCTCACAGCCTCCCACTTTCCTCTGGCAGGAAGAGCTGCCTCCTTTTGCCCCTGGAAACCGCCATGACACTCTATCCGAGACTCAGGTTCAGCAACAACCCCACCCCCATTAAACCTTCCACCCTGAGATAGGACCTCAAGGCCCACTGTGTGTGTTTCCCCTGCCAAACATCTGCAAAAGGCTCTGTTAGATTCTACAGGAACCAACTGCCAACCAGCACTCTGAAAACAAGCCACAAACCTGAGAGTGAGTAGAAAAAGATTATGTATGTTTATTGTTTGGATTTTTTTTTTGGTTGGGCCTTTTTAGTACTAGGGATATGAACTCAGGACCTTGCCTTTGCCAGGCAGGCGCGGCCCCACTGAGCCACAACCCTGGCCTTGTTGTTCTCGCTATGTTTCCAAGCTGGCCTTGTGCACCTAGGTTCCCTTCCCCAGGAGCTGGGACCACAGATGCAGTCTTGCCACACATGAGACTTGTGACTTCGAGTTACTGAGATTCTCCCAGTCTATTTCTTCATCTGCAAAACAAAGAAAACAATACTGTGTTTCCCTCACACACCTCTCTATGCCTAGTACCACGTAGGAGTGAACGAAGGCTAAATAAACATGGCTAAACAGATGAACAAGCGACTACAGGATGGCTGCTGGATTAAGAGACGAAGGCATAAACCTCTTACCACAGCAGCAGCGCACATTAAGCATTCACTACAAGGTAGTTATTGTCACTTATAATCTAGGATTAAAATCTTACTGTTCAGCTCAATTGGCTATCAGAGTTAATATAAAATCAACTAATTAAGATTCCACAGTGACATGCCCCCAAAGAATCCTGACAGTTGCCCCTGAAGTCCAAAGGGCAATATATTTTATTCTATTGTATTTATTTTAATAGATTTCCACTGAATACAATAATCACGTGCCCAGGACTAGTGAAACCCTATGTGAGGTA
Organism: Petromus typicus; assembly: GCA_004026965.1. Lineage (NCBI taxonomy): Eukaryota > Metazoa > Chordata > Mammalia > Rodentia > Petromuridae > Petromus > Petromus typicus. Next base: position 40,150 of record PVIR01008798.1, on the reverse strand, counting down.
TGAGAGGATTAAGCCAAGCTACTCTCCTGAAGAAGTTACTTTCTAGATGGAGAAGCAAGATCAACACTGATTAGCATAAGTGCCTTCTGGCTGGAGCTGGAGACGCAGCCAGCCAAGTCCAGGGCAAAACTTTCATTTATTTTTTCCACAAATATTCCTGGGTACTTGGTATGCACAGCAGGCCCCTGAATAGGCACTGGGGACCCTGAGATAAACAGGGCATCTGATGTGCTGCTTCCAGCCTGGAGCCCAAGATCTCAGGAAAATGGGTCAGGACGGTAAATGCTGAAGCAGAGCACTGAACTCAGAGCACTATTTCTGCCATGGGCGGCAGGGTGGGGTGGGGTGGGGTGGGGTGGGGGTTATTCCCAGGACTTCCAGGTGAAGGGCTAAGAAGCAATGCTCTTTCTTCTGTGGCACACAGAGCCCCACGCTGCCCTCCGCTGACTGCATGCTGGAGAACCTGCTGTCCACTCCACACCTATGTTGACCACCCTGCTGGACCCCAAGAGCACCATCTCCCACTGGGGTTTCCAGGAAACCTGGCCCTTATCAGAGCTCTGGAGCATCCTGGTTAGAAGGGACTCAAGATGGTCTGAATGAAAGTGGGGTCCCATTTTGCAGCAGAGACAGGCCAGGAGAAGTTGAGAACCTCAAACTATTCCACCAGCAGTGACAAAACTAAAGATCCACAGCCCAGGCCTGGCTAGTGCTGTACTCACGACAGCAGTGAGAGGCCTGAAGGTTCAGGCTCGCCCAGAGTCCCCCGCTCACACAGGTGTAAGAGATGAGCGCGTCTCCCTGCTCCCAGCACCTGGCGGGGGATAGAGACAGGCACTGGGCTGAAACTACTACAGTGTAGGAAGATGGTCTCAAATTGGGATCCACAGGCTTCTGGGGCACTAAAATGTGGCACACTTTATATACTGAAAGCCTGATAATCTAGTGCACAGGTGTGAGAGGGTGAAGGGTGGAACAGATGAGGGACAAATGGCTTATTAAAACACCTGTGTCCAGTAACAAAAAAGTAAGGAAACAAATTTTATGTATATGGGGGGTGGTAGGGTGGGTAGGGCTATGGGAAAAAATTAGAATTAAGTTGTGTCTTACACTGGTACAAATCCCCATTATGGAGTGCAATCATGATGTGTATATTTAATGTACCAATAAAGATTATTAAAAAAAAAAAAAAACACCTGTGTCCGACAATAACAAACAGGTCGATGGAACAAGAGACAGAAATTGGGTGGAATAGCTAGGTCCCTGGGACAAGGCTGAGTGTGAATGGAGGCGCAGGAAGTTTGGCTCGGAGAAGCCCCCAAAGCACTGCAGAAGTGTGCTCTGGGCACGAGGGCAGAAGGAAGGGCTCACAGCTCCGGGCAGGACACTGTCTCTAAACTATACATACAGGTAGAGACCAGCGTCTTCTCCTCAGCCCCTGCCCCTCACTGCCGGTCACTGTGGCAGCAAGGCCAGCATCCCGGTCCTGTGCACTCTATTCTCTAGTGTGAAAACCAGCAGGTCACAGGTTCAGGGACTGCGGGTCCTCTGCACCCAAATCTGAGCTTTGCCTGCTACTTTCTGGTGCTGCATCTTCAAGCAAGTAAACTTCTCTGTTACTTAGGTCTCTTAATGGCAAAATGGAGATAAGGGTGCCGACCTTTATGCTGTTGTCAGGTATAAATGAGACACACTGGGTGACAAGAGCCTAATACAGAGCTGGAATGCACTACATGTGTTCATATCTTCATACACTCCTCTGAACCTTAACACACAAGAGAGTAATAGAGCTTTGCTCGATAATTATTACTAACAACGAATATTTGCATCTCTAAGATGTATGACGCACAATCAACACACATGTATATGTGTAACTGTTTACATCTGTAAGAATAGGCTAAGGAACCAAAAGCAGAATGCCAGAGGGCTTCTCCTGCCTGGATGCCCTGGCCTGGGCTGAGCTGTCCGGGGAGAAGCAGCACCTTTTCTTCCTCATTCCAGACACACTGCTTGTGCATTGCTCCCGAACAGCCTAGTAACCTCCCGACAACGGGGCAGAAGAGAAGTGCCAGTTTTAGCCCTGCCTGTTTGCTTGGTGCTACTTAAAGCCACCGGCTAAAAGACAGGGCAGGATAGTCTGCCCGGGTGGTGGTGGTGGGGGGGCAAGCAGCGGTCCACATGGGTGCAGTGCAGAGGGAAACCCTTCTAAGAGACTGCTGCTGACACAGCCAGGCCACCCGGAGACAGCCAGTGTGGTTCTGGCTTCTGAGGACCATTTCTCTCCTCATGCTCAGAGATTTATAAAGTGAAGTCTCCGCTGCAAAGGCCCTTGGTTTGATTTGGTTTTTTAACTTACTCGTTAAGCAGAAGAATCATTTGCATTACTGCCATATTTGGGTGAAACTTGAGCAGTGAGCAGTATCTAGGACTGCACACCTAGGCTGGTATCACCAGTGTCCCTGTGGGGTACTAGGCTGGCTGGGCGTGTCCCACACTGACTAGCCCTGGATTCACAGGCTGCTCCTCCCTCAGCCTCTGCTAGCTCTCACGCTCATTTGCATGAGTCTCTACTTCTGATCTTCTGTCCCCTTTTCATGCTGAATTCCTGGGAGTTTAAGAACCTCAAGAGGCCAGAACCTCAATTTCTCCTAGTTGCTTATCTCTCTGCAGGGCCTCAGGCTGAGGGAGCTCAGTCCAGGTCACAGCTTGGATGGCAGGAGCAAGCAGAGGGACATGCAATTACCTGGTGAATTCAGGCAAATAAGCAATTTATTGGCTCTGGGATGCTGAAGCCCTTTCATGTGTCTCTTGGGGGTTGGAGGGGGAAGCCCTCTGCACAAACCCCCAGTCTCTCTGGCCATTAATTTCCATTTCCAGCTACCCATGACCTAGCGCCCTCCCAGATCAGAAGTCCTTCCAAAGGCCCACTGTTCTAGGACCCTAGGGCAAATCTTCAACTGCCCGAGGCTCTGTCCCTGCTGGGGCTGCAGGTTGGGGAACAAACTAACTGCTAAGCAAGCCTTGGGGGTCCCAAGGTCGATGTTGCCATCTTTTCCTTTGCCTGCCTGCCACCTCCTTCTCCTGTCCAGATTTGGGGAGGTGGGTGGAAGCTGTTTAGGGCGGTTTTTCTAGTTGCTATAAAGCAGCTTTGCTGTTCTCTTCTCTCTTACTCTCCTTTTTACCTATTTTGTTTTGGCCCTCTCAATGGGCAAAACGCAGCTCCATGTAGAGTGTGCCGAATGAGGAATGTTAAACCTTCCCGTGCTGGGCTGTAGGTCAGCCTCTTTCAAAACTGTCCACTGGGACGAACCCGTGCACGAGCTAAATATAGAAAGGGCTCCCTCCTCCCACAGCCTCCCTTGTCCTCTGTGGGCACAGGCACAGCAAGAATCGATGCTGTGCTTGACAGCAGCAGGCTGCGTGACAGCCACCCTGCTTAGAGACCCTCATCTGCACCTGCCTCAGATTGGCTCTGATAGGGCCCTGACATACTAAGGACAGGAAGTCACCATGGTGACCTGGCAAGCCCAGCAAGCAGGAGGGGACAGAGGCTTGTCTGTGTGAGGCAGACTCTGGATATACACTAAGGCTAGCAGCCTTGCTGGCCTCCAGCTGGCCAAGCAAGGGTCTGTTGCCCTGGCAGCTTCAGGCCACTGGCAGAGGGGCAGCCCCGTGGGTAAAGGTGGGGGAGGCTGACTGTGTTATTCATGCCGGAAGTCCATGGCATTCTCCCGGAGCTCTTCTGTGTGCCTCCCCAGAACACCAAGAATGGATGAATCAGTCCCAGCTCATCAGAGCCTTTCATGCTAAACCAGCCCAAATGACTGATTTAGAAGCTGCGTGGTCTTGTTCTCTGAGTGGCTCTCTGAGGCGCACTCCGGAGCAGGCCCAGGTCTTCATTATCTCCACATACGCCCTTTGAGGAAGCATCTGGGGCTGCCCAGCACTGTGCACCGAGGTCTACCCCAAAGAGGCACAGAGTGGGATGCGCTGATGGGAGATGGGTACCCAGGACATAGGCAGTGGGGAGGGGGCAAAAACATCACACCACCACCTTAGTGATCATCCCCTTCCTGCCAGGGACCGCCATGATTGTACTATGGGAGCAGACGTGACAGTACCTTCCACAAGGCTCTCCAGTGACGCCGTGGGCCACGCCAGTTTTCTAGCTTAATCCTGAGAAAGATGCCTGGGGCTTCTCAAACGACTGACCATGAACTGGCAGCACCACAATCACCTGGGGACATTCGTTTGGGGGGGGGCGGTTACTGGGGACTCAGGACCTTGCGCTTATCAGATAGGCACAGTGCCAGTGACCTAAATCTGCATCCCCCACCTGGGGATGTTCTTTCACGAGGATTCTGGGGCCTCCCTCTGACCTGAGATCTACTTTCAGAGGTCAAGGCAGGGGCTGTACAGTCCCCAGGAGATGCTGGTGTGCAGGAGTCACACACAGAACTGTCGCTGCTCTAGCATCCCTGGTAAACAGGTGATCCCGGGTTCCTCAGCCACAGCAAGGGCTCGGGACCACTCAGCAGTACAAAGGAGCTGCGGTGTTCGGGGCCCATCTCAGGCCCTTTAGTGAGTCCCTCATGCTGGGGTCTGGACCGCTGCAGAAAGCTCCTTGAATAATTGTAAGGTGCAGACGGAATGACAGACCGTATTTCGGGCACCTGTGCTTTGCCAATGAGGACTCCATGGTTTTGGCAGGGGTGTGGGTTCCCAGCGGCATGTAGCAAGCTGCATGGAGAAACAGGCGAGCCCCTTGGCCCTAAGTGAACATGTCCCGCATCACCCCTCTGGTCCTCGGCTTTGGGGTCACCATCTGTGACCATGAACACACCTCAACATTTGTGCTGCTTTCCCTCTCGGGCAGCAGCCCAGCATCTTCCCTGGCAACACAGGTCCATGTTGAGAGGCCTGTTTATAGCAGCAGGTTGTCCAGAATGTGCCAGAAGGGCGGGCTTCCATCCTCTCAGAGCTCCCCCCACAGAACCAGTACCAATTATTTGGCACCTAGACATCTACTGGTAACATGGATGTCTACTATATTGCTGTATTATTTTTTAAAACAAAACAAAACAAAAGAAAAGAAAGCAGTCTGGCCTTGTCAACTGAAACCAGCAGGGTGGTTTGTGAAGGCTGGCTGTGACCTGGCTCTTTCCAGACACTACTTCTCAATTCCTACTTCTCTTCTCTACCTCAGGCTTTGAATTTGGTTCGGAGGACTAGCGGTGCTGATGGTCCAGTCCTGCCTGACTTCTGACCCACTCCCGAGCCACGCTGACAGAGGCCATCACAATAGACATGGAAGCAGTGAGGATCAGCAGGCACCCGGGCCTACCTCTCCTGTATCCTGTCATCGTGGAAACCTCTGATACACAGTGATGCCCTCTTTCCCTCCAAGCGCCTTTCGTTGTCCCCAGTGAAGGACTGCTGCTCCCACAGCTGGCTAACGTCTTCAGGTTTCTTGGCTTGGAATGGCTCCATGGGATGGGATGCATCGCAGGCCTCCTTCCCTCCCCCACCGTGGGCTCCAGTTCCCACCTCTGCAGCCTTCTGTCTATCACGGCACCTGCCACACTTCACAGGCCACAAGTGCTCCATAAAGGTCGATGAAGTGAGCAGACTGCCTGCAGAGGTGTGCTCCGCGAGTCCCAGGCACTGTCTGCAGAAGACAACGTATTTTCCCTACATGCTCAAGCAGCAAAAGGAAGGATACTCGGCCGAGCTTACCACGGCCTCGAGGTATCTGTATCGTGTGTGCCACCCTGTGTGTATGGGGGGCTGGACTCGGTAACTGAAGACGTTTTTCTAAGAAGCTGTGTAAGGCAAGTGTGCATGCTCTGGACTCCATCTTGGCAGCAGTGTCTCTCTCACACCAGCAGCCCCTAGGGTCACCTGCCGCTGTCTGGTCAAGAGGCCACATGTGGTGAGGGAAAGAAATCGGCCAACAACCACGTGAACCGAGCCTCTAGATGGCCTCTGGAGTCGAGCTCACAGAATCTGTGAGCCGGAAGCCCTTCCCCGAGCACTCTCAGGCGTGGAGAGTTCTCAGGCGTGGAGAAGAACCCCGTGCATGGTTCTTCTCCCGGGGTGTCCCGCACACACCTGGCACGGTGCTCCCTCTGCATTGACGGGTACTCCACCACACCGAGCTCACCTCAGCATTCTGCAAAGGCTTAATAACTGAGGAAGAGAAAACAAAGAACTTGCCTACTGGGGGCTTCTTAAAGGTAGATGTTTGTGGAGAGGACAGAGAAGATTTTCTCCACACCGACTGTATTTCTGGAAAGCACCTGGGCCTTTCCCACACCCTGGCTCATCTAATCCTCGAGACTAGCATGTGAGGTGGATATAATTTCCATTTCACTGCTGAGTAAGTGAAGTCTCGCAGAGATAAAATAATTTGCTCAAGTTACCCAGTTAAAATAACTGTCAAGAAAAACTGAGGAGAGTGTTTTGATAGTCATCTGACTGGTCCTCCAGTGAAGATGGAAGAGGTCAACACGAGGTGGCCTGCCCAAGGGTGCACTTGGAAGCTGGATGGGGCAGAGCCGGGGTCACCCTGTCTGGGGGCAGCTCCTTCCCTGCTTCTCCCTCAGCCACTCCATCCAGCACCTCCCCATGTACCAGTGATTTTCCACTTCGACTGCGAATTCACTTCTCTTGAGTCTTTCCTTGACTTAATTCAACACTTTTGGCCTCAGAAATGCAGAACCACAGCTCTCCTCCTCGGTTATCATAGAAATACCACTCACTGTGTTCTCCAGTTTTTTTGGTGATCCTGCTGTTGGGGAGATGTGTGTATAGAAAAAGAGAGAAGATGAGAACGAAATAAAAATAGAGTAACCCGGAGGTTTTCATCCCTAAGGCTAAGTTCTGGGTTAAAAGGAATCTAAATCCATGGTCCTTGTGCCTTTTTTGGCAGTAGGAGAATAATGTGAGCTGGTAAGGAATAAGATTTCCATAGGCATCAGGTGGGCATTTAAAATTCAGAAGGCAAGCACTCCAGTTCTGAATTAACTTCCTTTCTTTCTGGGCACAAGAAGGTCTGTGTTTTTTTCATCTTCTTCCCAGCCACACACATGCTCTATCATGCAAGTCAACATTCCTGCCCTACAACAGGTGTGACTGCTTCCCATTACGTTGTCATGGCAACACCCACTGCCATCTGGGGGGTGGGGAGGTGGCAGTGGAAACAAATGCCTGGCCAATCAGGCTTTCCAGGAAAGTCTCATCATGGCACACTGCTCACTGCCAACTGTCAGAGTCGTGTGGGATGCAGGGTAGTGTAGGAGGACCTCGTCAGTGGGGCACAGTCATGGCCCCCTTCCAGTCTGACCATGGGACAGAGACGGCATTTATTCGGTGTCAACACGCATGTAGAGACGGAGGATTACTGCTCAGCCTAAGAAAGGATACATACCTAGCAAATCACTGCATGGAAGGCAAAAGGCCCTTTAAGCTTGTAACTGTCCCATGATTTACCTCAAGGATACACAGGAGCTAAGTTTCTGCTGTGTCAAGATAAGCCAAAGATGACAGAGCCTGGTGTCCCAGGTCACCATCCCTCTCCTGCCCTCCAAGTTAAAATGAGAACATCAGGGAAACATTGTGCTCTGAAAGCCCTGCCTGGGAGCAGCTCTCAGGACTCAGGACACAGGACCAGAAGGCCATACCCCTCGCAGTTGTTGGGACTGAACGTGGCTTAGCGCTTGCTCAAGGTGAGTATTCAACAGATGCCAGCCACTGTGGTCACAGCCGGGCACGGGCCCTCTGGTGCCATGCATGGCACCATGACAGATTCCCAAGCTCTGTTTTCCTCCTGGGTGGGTGACACCCTCTTAGAGTACCTGGGGGCAGTTCCAGGCTTAGTATTCCTCTTGAGAATGCTCTTAACTCATGTCACCATCAATTTCCACCCCCCCAGAGGTCTACCCGTGGAATGCCCGTGGGCGATGAGGCCCATGAGCATACACAGGCACTATCTCAGGCTTGCTCCAGTCCTACACTCAGCATCCGACACGGAGCCCCTGGGCTTTCTGATCAAGAGTTAGAACAGCCAGCCAGAGCAGGCGGCTGAGGTCCCCTGGAGTAATTAATCCTAAAGGTTACCAGCGCCGGTCCTGCTGGGGAGCAGGAATCCAATTACCCACAGTGACAGCAGCTCAGTCCCCGGGGAGAAACTCATCCGCAGGGCGGCCCGACAACCTGTCCACTTGAAACATTCCTGACAAGCAACCCGGCCTTGCCCCCTGCACTCCTCTAATGGCCCAGGCAGGCACAGACCTCAGCCGACTGGGACGCTGTCCACAGCACAGGGTGTGGACTGTGGAGAAAAGAGGTAAATTCTGGGAGGCCAGATCAGGATGGTCGTGGAAGCCTCCTGAGAGGGCTTATTTCTTCTGGAAAAGCAGAGACAAGAACTGGTCATTTTTCAAGGCTGTCACAGAACTAGATGACATGTCAAAAGAAGGAGGGAAAGAAAAGCAACGAGAGATTCCAAATGAGTTTCATTTGACCATTCAATAAATATGCAAAATTATGCAGATATGGAAACAGGCACATAATTTTCAATCAACTGCTCTGGTATCATCTGAAACAGACCTATGGTTCTGGATTAGGGCACCGCTGGGAGGGACTTCCAGTTCCTTTTCTTCCACCATCCCAAAGATGTAGGGTACGGAGCAGGGGGCTGGTGTGAGAGAGGTGTGCTGTGCCAGACGACCCTTTTGCTCTATTTTGCAGACCTGACTCAGGCTAAGATAGGCTCCTCCGTGTCCAGGACCTTACATCCTGGACAGAAGAGAGAAGGAAGCCAAGTCTTGTGCATGGCTGCCACCAGGGACAGGGGTTTGACTTTTGTAATGCAAATTGGCTTCCTGGCTTGAAAGTACATAATTAAAATGATATGTTTCAATGTGGGAGCCAGACGGCAGATTTGGTATTGGAAAGCAGCAGCTGCTGCTTCTACGTAGGGGTGCCCGCACGGTGTGTGGAAGAGAGAAAATACTGCTGGGGCTCAGATCCCCCAGGACTGGCTAATCACATGGGACACTGAGGCAGGACTACATAAACAGCAGCAGTAGGGCGCGGTATGGGGTAAGAAAGGCTGAGTACCCACTTCCTCCTGCTAGGGCAGAACTCTGTGTAGTTCCAGATTGTTCATTCATTCGACATTGACTGCGTACCAGCTCCATGCACCAGGTGCTGTGCTAGGTGCCTAGTAAACAGCAGTGAACAAAGCTGACCAAGTCCTTGGCCTCCAGGAACAGATAGTTGAGGGGAAGGAAGATGCTGGCAAGGCCTCAACTGTGGACCCGCCATTAACAGATAATGTTCACATCGCTGTGTCTTTGTGCCTGTTTCCTGTTTTAAAAGTAAAGGGAACAAAAATACGTACTGCTATGATAGAGTGCTGGGGACTGGCTCTACTTTGGTGTTTTTAAGCAGAAAGAAACTCATACAAAATATATGAAAGAAATATTTTCAAACATTAGACAACAGGCAGTCCAGGATTACGGTCCCTGAGAGAGAGGTACAGAATAAGGAAGAGTCCCCACAGTCTCCTCGTCCTACTGCTGTGATCCAATTTCCAGCTCAGTAGGGGAGGGAGAACCTGAACAGATCCTAGAATTGTTAGAATTAGAGAAGATTGAGATAGTTAAAATATTCAGGACAAATTACCAGAAAGAGCTCCTGGAGATCTGAAAGGGATCTCCTTACATCTTTGGTTAGATACTGATTCCCAGACCCAAAAAATGATACTCAATGACACTAGAGAATCACTATAAAGTCGTAGGCCAAATAATTTCCAGGGCTTAGCAATGGAAGTTCATATTCCCACAAGTCAAAGTGGACAAACCTTGTAATAAGTATCAAGTAGGACTCAGAAAGTTACCACCTTAGGTACAGGGCTAAATTGGCCATAAAGATAAGATGGCTCCAGATCCTCTACTTAGGCTTTGTAAGACTCAAACTGATCCCAATTAACTATGTACCACAACAAAGCTCAATATCCTATAAAGAAATACAAAAGAAAGAAATCACCATTCAATAAAGTAAGAGCTGCTATTTATTTACTAAATAATGAAAAAAATAACACCATATACAAAAAAGAAATCATCAACCAGGATAAAAATGAATCTATAGAATATGAATCAAGAATGACAGAGATGATAGAAATAGCATGCAAGAATATTAAAACAAACATAATAGAGATGTTCAAGAATCTAGAGAAGAGTAACATAAAGATAGAAAGGAATGACAAAAAATACCCCAAATGAAACTTTCAAAAATAAAAAATACAGTAACTGAAATAAAAAATATATAATAAATGAGACTATCAACATATGAGACACATCAAAAAAAAGGATCAGTGAATTTGAAGAAATGGCAATTGAATGGCTAAAATAAGGCAAAGGGAGAAAAAAGACTGAAAATCAGAAAAGAATACAGCATCAATGATTGGCAGGGCAATAATAAGTGATCTAACATATAAGTAATTGGAATTCCCCCCCCCAAAAAAACCAGAAAATTTTGAAGAAATGGTAAAAACTGATCAGAAATGTTGAAACCTATAAACCCATTTATACAAGAAACTCAAAAGTATAAATTAAAATATACAGCAATTATACACAAAGACTAGGAGAAAAACTAGAATATACAGTTGTAAGAGTTTTTACATTATATACAAAGTAGCATAATATTATTTAAAAGTAAACATATATATAAAACCACAGAGCAAACCTCTAAAAAAATTAAAACACAGCCATATGGCTAATAAGCCAACAAGGGAGATTAAAAAAAGAAAAATCATAAAAATTTTCAATACAAAATAAGGCAGAGAGATACACATGGAACACTTAGAGAATAAAAACTAACCTTTATAAGAAATCCCCTAAAGGGCCAGGGATTTAGCTCAGTGGTTCCAGCGCCTGCCTTGCAAGTATAAGGGACGAGGTTTGATCCCTGGTAAGCATATATAACAATGCCGGGCGTGGAGACTCCCTCACATCAGCAATCAATACCACATACCACAGTGGGGGGGGGGGCGTGGCTGCTCACGTCTGTAATTCCAGCACTTGGGAGGCAGAGGCAGAAGGATTGCTGTGAGTTCAAGAAAGGAAGGAAGGAAGGAAAGACAGATAGATAGACACTTTAAATATGAAGACACAGGTCCGTTTAAAAACTAAAAGGATGATAATAAATACACCAAGAAAATACTGAATAAAACTACAGAGACTACATCAGACTTAAGGGAAAAGAAATATTACTAGGGATAATGAAAGATGTTTTGTAATAATATAATTCAAGGATCAGTTCATATAAAGGATACAGCAATCCCCAATGCACATATAGCTATAAATAGAGCTTCTAAATGCATGAAGTAGACACTAATCTAAATGAAAGGAGAATAGACAAATTCACAACTTTGGTCAGAAACAAATGTTCTTCTCTCAGTGATTGATAAAGATCGGCAGGTTTAGGATCAGCAGAGTTGTAAAAACTTTTCACTAACAGTCTTGATTTAATCACATTATTTGTCGACAGGTGCAAATAAAACATGGCCTAAAATGAGCCACAGTCTAGGATGTAAACTAGTAATTTATTGTGACATAATAAAACTATACAATCTTTGATCATGGATTTAAACTAGAAATAAAAAAAAGATTTATGAAAAGCCCTCAAAGATTAGGAGATTGAACAATGCATTTCTAAATAACTCATGACTTAAAGAAAAAAAGTCCTGCAGGGAATTAAAACATTTTTAGGCTGAAAAAAAGAACTTAAAGCAATGCTTAGAGAAATATTTATAGCATTAAGTAAAAAGAAAAGCCTCAAAATAATGATCTAAGATTCTACCTTCAGGAATTAGGAAAATAATTATGTAAAACCAAGTAAGCAGACAGAAAAAAGAAAAGATTAATGAAATTGAAAACACAAAAGCAAAGAAATTCAATAAAAACCCAAGTTCTTTCTTTAAAAGATGAGTAAAATTGGAAATTTCCATGTAGATCAAGAAAAGACAAAATTATCAGTATCAAACAGGATAGACTGAATTTTACTAGAGTTTCTAAAACTTCAAAAAATATGAAAGAGGGCTCAGGACACAGCTTAATGGTAGAGCAGTTGCCTAGCATTTTGAGGAAGTTCTGGGGTCCAATCCCCATCATAGGAGTGGAAATTAAAAAGAGTACCATGTCTATAAGTGAATATTTAGATGAAGAAATTCCTTTAAAAACACCAAATACAAGACTTCCAAAATTCACTCATCAAGGAGAAACAACCAGAATAGTTTTATATCTATTAAATAAATTGCATTACTACTTGAAAACTTTTCCATGGTAGAATTTTGAGTATAGACAGTTTCACTAATAAATTCTACCAAACATTTAAGGGAAGAAATAATACCACAGCTATATAAATTTTTAGTGCAATTAACTGTATCAGTGGACTAGGAAAGAAAGCTACACGGTAACAAAATATGACACCTACTTATGACTAAAAATGAATCAATAACAAATACCTATTGCTAAGCTTTCTTACCTAGAAAAAGGCATCTACAGAAACCTATAGCTAATAACATTCTCTTTGCTGTTACTTTTGTTTTGTTTTGTTCTGAGACAGGGTCTCTCTGTAGTTCAGGGTGGCCTCTATCTTACTATGTAACCCAAGCTGGTCTGAGCACTCCGATTCTCCTGCCTCAGCCTCTCAAGTGCTAGGGTTGCAGGTGTGCACCACCATAACTGGCACTAATATCCTTCTTAATGGTCTGTTTTCACAGACCATTCACAGACCATTTCCATTCACCTTTTCATTCAATACTGTACTGAATGTCCTAGCCAGTACAATAAGGCAATACAATGAAAAGGCATACAGGCTGAAATTACAGAACTCGTCTTTAGTCACACGCTCCTCCTAGGGGTGCTGCCCTGACTGCATTACAAAGATGAGGATGCAAGTGTGTGGAAGACTCAGAAGGGTGCTTGGCACCTAGTAAATGCTTGGCAAATATTCCAAATTTTTACTGATTCAAACGATGACAAACAGTGACCATGCAATACAGATCTGGACTGGCTGGAGGAAGCAGTTGTGGTGCATGCCTGCCTGTCTCTGAGACAAGTGATGCTCACACTCATGTAGGGATGGTGAGGACTCCTGCGGGACCGGAAATAAATGAACTACTGCATTTGAATTTACCTTTATAAGACACATGATTTTATACAATATTTGGTGACCTTGGAAAAGAACTGGGCAGACAGAATGATCTCCACTGAAGGCGTTAGGGGCTGAAGTAAAGAAAGCAGCCTTGTGCGATACCAGGACTTTGCCCAAGGTCTCTGCCCAGACCACAGCACTTCCTGCTGTGCTGTCCTTCCTTCTTCTTTGACAAGTCACGGCCCAGCACTCCCTGACTTTGTAGGGGAATTCAAATTTTAACACATCTGGGTGGGCTCCCTGCGGGGAAATTGAGTCCGGAGCACAAATGGGCCTTGTGGGATGGTAGTCTGAGGCGCTGGACACAGGGGCTTTTGGGTTTTGCCATCCTCTTTTGTACTGATGTCCAGCTTGAGCATTTGCCAGCATTTGCACAAAGAGGCTCCTAGAAGATTGCAACATAAAATACTCCAATCCGATCAAGGCACATAATCAGTTTTCAGTCAGTGTGTACCCAGAAACTGCACTCTGAATGGAGGCCAGAGGAAATGTAAGTGGCCTGGATCTAGTGAAATGATCATGTACGTGAAGATCATTTTATAAACTGTCAAGCACTGTACAAATGCTAGTGTTGATGCTGGCAATTACCTGCAAGGATGATGAGGCCTAAACACGGGAGACATGAGCAAACTGTCATTTAGGGGAGCACAGGAGAAGTGTTGAGAAATGACTTGGAAACTTTTACAGAAATAGACTTTCAATGGCAAAACAAGAATGGAGCACGGGAAGAGGGCTTTTCAGAATGTACTGAGCACTTACGGGCACTGTGCTAAGTGCCGCAGAGAAGAGATAGAGGACACATCCCCAGCACTAAGCAGCTCCCAGCCTCACAGGGAGCAGGAAGCACACAGGCCTCTGGGGAACACAAAGGAATCTGAAAACCCACTTTCCTGGGGAAGCTGGTGTTGAGATCAGCAAAGAATGGTAGTTAAAAGTAGTTTAATATGAAACTGAGGTACTGGATGGCGCCCAGATGAAAAACCAACAAAGACAACTTAATTTCCTTTGTTTCTCAAAAGAAAATAGGAAGTACTTTCCAAGGCCAGAGGCAGCGAATGATGAGTGGGGAAGTAAGAGCCAGTGATGCGGGGACGGATTTCGCTAGCCTGTTGTTCTTCTGTGTATGGGCTCTAACCTCAACACTGTGCTGCTAAATATGACAAGGCTTCTTGCATTTTAAATGCCAGTGTGTGCAGAGGCACTGTGGGCGAGAGGCGGCTGAGGAAGGGTGGAGAGTGGACCGATCCATGGGATGCAGAAGAGAGATATAAACATCACATGAGAATACAGGCTGCTGAGCTGTGCTAGCCCCAGAGCTGAAGCTATGGGACTTCTGACCACATGGTCCCTTCATTCATCAATTCCTTAGCAAGAAATTTCTTGAGCACTTACTATGTATGTGCCAGGCACTGGAGTGCGGTGAGAAAGCAAACTGCAAGGTCTTTGTGTTCCTGGAGCTTACCTTCTCATCAACTGGTCATGAAAACTTTATCAAGCTCCCCCCAGTGCCAGACACTGTTCTAGCTGCAAAGAAATGGAGCAGTAAACGTGACAGGTATCCCGGGCCTTGACAGGCTGACATTCTAGACGAGAAAGGCAGAGATGAACAACCGAATATACAAATGAATCAAGTAAGATAGACACAGGACATGGTTATGCTATGAATAAGGTATCAGGGCTCAATGAAAGTAAATACAGGTTAAAGACAGGCCCCTGGCAACTCTAGGTGTGGTGTTCAGGGAAGGTGTCCAAGGATGTGACATCTGCCTGAGAACTGAATGGCAAGAAGCAGCTCCGTGAAGATCTTGGGTGAGCAGAAGCATCGGCTAGTGCAAAGGGCCTGAGGCAGACCCAAGACCTGCCTGTCTAAGCACTAGAATGTCCGAGGGGCTGAGCGCTGAGCGCAGGGAGGGAGACAGGTTAACGGCAGAGCCAGGGTCTCATCAGATAAGACCCGGAAAGCTGTGGAAAAAGAGTTTGGATTTTATTCCAAGCACCTCATTTTATCCCTTACCAAAGTGGCCCTAATCCAAATTGGATGATGTCCCTAAAGCAGACGAGGCAATCTTACACATTATCAAATATAAAAATATCACAATTTAAAATTCTTCTAGTCAAACCTTTGCTGAAGCAATGGTCTTACCAAAGATTAACTGAGCAAAGCCAGCATCATCTCCCCCTTCAGCTGGCATCTTTAGACCGCGAGCACTTGAACTGATTTGAAATAGGTGCTGCCTGCTTCTCCAGGCCCTGGGCAGCTGCAGGATGAATAGCACTGTCTCTGAAGAAGCCAGGGTGGGTGGAGGATGCGGAATATTGCAAAGCTCTCAGTAGGAGCTTGGATTGTTGTAACACCATCGCCTCCTTCTCTACTTCCCACTTTTCCTTGGAAGTAGGGAATAAAGGACAGCTTCACCCCGAGGCTACTGGACAAACCCACCTGATGTCCTGGGAGATATGTGATGAGGGGAACCACACCTGGACCTTCGAGCTAGTTGCCAAAATGCAGGTTCCTGCTCCCTGTCATCTGAGGAGGGTCACTCAGGCCCTGGACTTGTGACCAACAGGGCGGGACACACCCTTCAGGAGGGAAGGGTGCACGGCCACATGGGTGCGACCTGCACTCAAGTCCTGACCCGGGGGAGAGGTCATCTTCCCACTGCCCGACCTGACACATTCCTTCAGCATCTCTGGGAAATAATCACACTCTCCGCACTGAAGAAACACAGTCAACAGATTCTGGTTTCCTAGATACGCTAGAGGCTTCTAAAAATAGCCAGGCAATGACAAAGCAAATTGGCATATGGACTGCAAATAATTCCAGTACCAGCTTGCTTGGCAGTGCTGGAGCCTCCCAGTGCCGGGCGCTTCCTCCTCTTTCCGCCTGTTTCTGAAACAGTCTCTTGTTGCTGAACACCCCAGGCCAAGTGTGAGCCGGAGGGGCTCCTCAAGCCCCCGATTGGGTCCTCCCCAAGGCTGGTGCATCCTGCTGGGCGCAGGCCACTCCGGCTGGTCCCCCTTCCTTCCTCATCCACTCGCTACATCTTCTGCCACCTCACACTCATAGCGGAGGTCCATTCCTAGTCCAGCCACTGTGGCTGGGCTCAGGTCCAGGCACCATCAAACAACAGGCTCCTTCCCTCTTTGTGGCCATGATGGCGCTACCTTGACTTCCTACCTGTGGTTCCTCTTCTGGTCTGTGGAAGGACAGTGACCACGAGACCTCTTATTTTGACCCACATCTACTCCTGGCCCCAGAAGGGAGATTCTGAGAAGCATCCTTTCTGCCCAGCCCCTCCATTCCTCAATCCCTGCATACTGCTGAGTGCTGACTGCGGGGCTCTGTGTTGGGCGGCGTACCAGCATGAGGAAATCGGGGGAGGACAGGTCTATGGTTTAAAAGGGCGTATGTGTGGGTGGGGAACATGATTAAGCTTCTACCTAATGAATACCCACCAGCCACTCTGCTAAGCTATCCTCACAGGCTGCTTCACTTGTTACATTCAATTCCTATGATTCCATAAAGTGGGGACTTTTTTTTTTTTTAAATGTGTGTGTACTAGGACCTCGAACATAGTATGCAAATTCTCTGTCACTGAGCTACATTTCCAGCCCTTTTCGTTTTATTTATTTAATGTCTTGTTAAATTTCCCAGGCTGGTTTCAAACTTTCAATCCTCCTGACTTAGTCTTCCAAGTAGCTGGGACTTACAGGTGTTCACCACCATGCTTGCTAACACAGGGAATCTTCTATCACCTTACCTTCCCACTGTTAACTTTGCAAACCAACTGAGGAAAGTATCTCGGAGAAGATGAGTAATTTATTCAAGGTCACAGCTGAGAAAAGTGTAGCTGGATTTGCTTTCACTGCCCTATGGCATAAAGTTCCTCAGGCTCCTCCACTAAGACACAGCACCTCTTCAAGCACAGTACCCCTGCAAACTGGGCTCAGGGTGGGCAGGTACCAGATGCCCACTGATGCAAGACTGTGTTGGGAGGATCAGTACAGGTGGGGGCACGGATAAAGGGATGAAGAAGTGCCCGAAGAGGAGCAGTACTAGGAGGCTGGGACACGCGTAGGTCTGACCGGGGGACTGGGAGAGTGGGAGCAGGGACAGAGGGGCTGCCTGGCAGAAGTGCTCATTACAGGGCAATGTCCAGAGCCACGAGCAAGGGGAAGAATAGACCTGGTCTCTTCGGTGTGTACCCGCCTGGCTTCGGTCAGTGTCTTCCACTAGCTGACTTCAAATGGACGCCAGGCAGCAGAAAAGTACTTGGGATGCCATCCAGGGCACAGAGCAGACTGAGGGCACAGGATAGAGGAGCAAACAGCAGGGCCGCTGCCTGGAAGAAACAGGATATGCAAAACGCTCTGTCCAAAGTCACTCTTGATTCTCCAAGCTCATTAAGTCAGAGCCAAGATAAGGCAGAGAATCAAAGAGCTAAAGGAAGTGTCAACTGCAAGGAGGAGCAGGAGCAGAAGGACAAACGACAAGGTTGGGAAAAAAGCAGCAGCAGTTGGAGTCTCCTTGTAAGAAACCCTTAATCTTGCACATCATTCCAAAATCCGTTTTAAGATCATTTAAGTGTAAAAATTGTCATTCAAGTTGCAGTAGATGCCCAGATCCCACTGTCTGCCTCTCTGTGCCTCTTGGGACTCGCACAGCATCAGTCACACAGTGATACGTGTAAGTTGTGAATGAGTGGAAGGTCTTTCTCCACGCTGTGACAGTGAATCGTGGTTGTCAACCTGAGTGATGTAAGTGACGTCCAGAAGATTAGTGAAGTCCACTCTGGGTGTATCTGCTGGGTCATGAGGATGTGAAGACGGGCACGGTGTCTGGTTGCTGCTGGCTCCTTCCTCTCTGGCTCTTCCCCTGCTCTCTGCTTTTTGGCTGCTAGGAGCTGGGCAGCTTCCGTCCTTCATGCCTTTCTGTATTTCTACCCTGGAACAGGCTGACCATGGACTAAACCCTCCAAAACCATGAGCCAAAATTAACCTTTCTTCCCTTCTTTAAATTGAGTGTCAGATATGTTGTCTCAGCAATGAGAAAGCTAACCAATACGCATGCTTTCCTTCTTATTTTGAGAACAGAGGAGCGGAAGCACTCTCAATACATCTGTGTGGCCCCATCAGCAACTACAAAGGCAGGAACCAGGGGAGCTTAATCACTAGCATCAATGCTACCAATTCCTATGCTATCAGTCCACAGGCAATGTAACTGTGCCAGAACATCACACACGTTACCGACAGCTCCATGGGACAATGTTATCACCCAATTTTCAGATGAGGAAACTCAGGAAGATGAGTGTGTTGTTCCGGGCTCTCTTCCTGCATCCGCTGGCTTCCAGCTAAACTCGGTGTGGGAGGCACTGGCAGAGACTGGAGGGCAGAGTTGTCACCCTTTCTTCTCTGCTGTGTGTGCATCCGCCTCCAGAGGAGCCACAATGCTTCACGCTCTTCCAGCAGACACTGAGCCGGGGGTCCTGCAATACAGCCTCCTCCCTGGTAATAGCAGCCTCCTGCTAATCTCTCGTTGCTCTCCCCACCTCTAATCTGGTCACCAATTCTCTGGATTAAGTTTCCTCTGTTTCAAATATTCACAGTGATCTCTATTTCCTTACTTTGAACTTGGATTTGAGGCAGGCATGCCCACAACACTGTCAGGGCTCACACGCCATAGTCAGAAATGAGGTGCAGGTTTCAGAATCGAGCACTCCCAGCCATTTTCACCTGCTGCACTCCACGTTGGAAATCATGTAGGTCCTAACTTTTCCTTTCCTGAGACTCACAGAGAACAGGTAAGTTGCCCAAGGTCGCACAGCTAATTAACAGCGAGGTAAATGTTCAGTGTACAAGTCTCCCAACTGTTCCCAGTGATATTTTTCCTTTTTGGTACCATCAATCCCCTGACTTCTTCCAGGACTTTGACAGGAGGAGTCCCTGCTGATTTTGATAAGTAACTTTCCCTCCTTTCACTAGAGGTGAAAGATGAAGTCTGGCCTTGCCTTTTCCAGAGCTGCTAGGAAAATCAACATAATAAAAACAGGGCTCCAAGACAGTGGGGAAGTCACACGCATGCCTAAATCCTGGCGTTACCGTGGTAGCAATAACACAGAAGTGCAGAGGGGTGGACAATGATGCAAAAGAGATGGAGGTACTGCTGTGGCCATGGGTGTTCTCCCCTTAAGACAACCGAAATGCTGGCTCTGTGACATTCCTGCCTCCAATTATCTGATGCCTCGGAGTGCAGGAGTGCTTCCAGCGGGCCTGATTTGTCTAAGATGAATACACGGGAGGTGAGGGCGTTATGAACCCATGGCCGCGAGCAGCATCTTTAATTCATGAACAGGTTGCCGCCAGCATCAGGAAAGGGAAGAAGACATTAGGAGGAGTTATCTCCAGTCTCTGCCTTTAATTCAAGGTAGAACTGAGATTCTAGCCGGTTCCAGCACAGCTAAGCGGACTTCAGCCTGAGTGCGAGGAGAGGCAATGGGGCGGAGGCGGGGTCCTTTCAGTCTCCCAGCCACACTGTGTGCTCTACGCCCTGTTGACCATCCAGCAGCAGTCACTCCTGTGCTTCCCTTGATTCATTCAATAAATGCTTGCTAAATGTACTATAGTAGCAGGAGAGAGTTTTTCTGAATCAGAAACCTATGTTCAAATCTTGGCACTCTTCCTTACTGGTTGTGTGACTTCAGGAGAGATACAGCCTCCCTGTGCCTAACTTGTGTCCTTTTAAATCAGGATAATAACAAAGTACTTATGTCGCAGGTTATACATAAAGGCCTGAAACAACGTCTATCGGTGGCAGGCTGAGACCTTGCTTTATACACTTTGGCTGTGAAGTTGGGCCGGCACTGGAGTTCTGTGTCCAGTCATTAGTCATTGTGCAGCTGAGACAAGTTACTTAGAACTGCACGCCACGATTTCTTTCTCTATAAGAGAACAGTCTCCGTTTCATATAGTAATTGTAAAAATCCTGTGAGAGAGCATTAAGTCCTATCTTTGCACTTGACTGCTTTGAAACTCATTGCATTTGGTACTTGAATTTTGACATGAAAATTATGACCTCATACAGTGGTTTGGTACTCAGTGCGCAAGCTAGAATTTGTCATGTCTGTTGTCTCAAGACCCGCTACCCTCTCCAGCCCAAGCAGTATGTTTGGTACTGGCCTTTGGTGCTCATGACACCTCCCAGATCTGCTGAAGGGTGAGTACTGAGGCACCACCGGACAACCAGCCAATAAAGGGTCACTGGAGCCTCCTCTGTTTCAGCAGTGGCCTAACCCTGAAGGCTCACAGCTGAGGATGGACCGGGCTTACGCTCAGGCCTGTCCATCACTGCAGGACTTCAGTGCACACTGGACCACCGGTCATGAAGTCTGGTACTGCCTCAGCTATGTCCTGAGTAACTGTGTGGCCACAGGCAAACCGCCCACCTCTCAACCTCAGTTACCCCATCAACAAACTGCAGGGACAAGCGGTATCCCTGAGGCGTGCTACATCCAGCTCAACCAAGGGTCAAGGAACATTCTCCCAGACTCTGGTCTCTGGTCCAGGTCTCACCCTGAAAGCCAACATGGCGGACCGAGTAGGCACAGCTTGGGAGGATGGACCTGGCTTGTGTCTCCTACACTAAGGCCCAACACACAGCTGCTTCCTGTCAGCACCTCACACCCAGAGCCAGTGCCGTGTGATTCTAAGGCACAGGGCCGAGCTGCAGGCTGGGAGGAGCTCCCACCGCAGTTCTCCCTTCTGTGCCCCACTTGCCACACAGACCTTCCTTCAGGTCCCTGGCTTGTGGTGGACAGCATCCCACTGGGATCCTGGAATCAGGACCCAGGCACACAGCCACCAGGACCTAGGGGCTCAGGCAGAGCTCCGACGTGGGCTGCTGGGAGGAGTGAGTGTGTGTAACCTTTTCATTGACATCTCCAGGGTTCTAATCTCCATGCTCCAACACCTGGTGCAGCATCTTAGAAATGTATTTTGGTGCCATCAGCTAAGGCAGCCCAAATGTTTCTGTATCAGTAGAAAAATCAAGGGACCCCAGTCCTCCTCCAAGGCCCTGAGCTCCTCAGTGGAAGGAAGTACAAGGTCTGGGGCATAGGTTGCTGGTAGCCAGAGAATGAATACCCACAAGAGGGGTGGGAGTCCTGTCTATCTCACTCCTCCCACCAAAGGGAGAAGCACTGCTTCAAATGCCCTGGGTATAGGGGCCAGAAAGGGGCACAGAATGTCTGACCACTGGACAAATGACATGGCTGGAGATTTCCAACCACAGTAGAATTCATGAGCTGTTCTCAAACACGCCCGTGGGCAGGGACCACCAGCACAACCCTTGACAGACTTTTCTTCACACATAAGCAGTTATGAGCAGATGGTACGATTGTGGGTGCTGGTGGAGGCTGTTCATCAGGCCTCACTGCCTTGCTTACACCTCACATCCATTGCACAGACCTCCCTGAGCACCTGGGAGCTGGACCCTGAGCTGGGGCTATGCACAGAAGAAGAGGTAAGGAACATGAACCCACAGCCCGAAAGGGGAGATTACGGACACATAAACAGTTATTGTGGTGTGTGCTAAGTGCTATAATGAAGCAACGAATGTGTGCTCAGGAAACACACAGGCCCCGCAGGACACCCAGTTATGAGCAGCAGGGAGAGGGACTTTGCTAGGCCAGCACAGACAGATCTAGTGTGCACTTTAGATCCCGGAGTGTTTCTTTTGTGACTCTTAACATGTGCAGAAGAAGCCAAGTCACAGGCTGCTGACAGGGAAGGCTGGGCAGACGTATCCCAGCGGGGTGACCAATGGCCTCTTGCACTTACAAAACGCATCCCCATTAGGACTTGCGCAGCCTGGAAGCTGAGACCTGGGTGGCCCTGAATGGCCTTGATTTGGGAGCAGCAGAGGTTGGGGCTGCTGCAGCTCTGAGCTATTTCAGGACACAACGGACTTAAGAACTTGCAGCCTGACCTGCCTTTCCTCCAGACCCGGGCTCCATCGCACCTGACTCTTTAATTTCCCTGGAGGAAGACATACTGCTGTAGCTCTGACCCTGAGGGGGACAAGGGCATCTTCCTTTCTCACTGCTGTCTCCTCCCGGCAAGTACATCCACTCCACGAGGGACACTTGTGAGACAGTGTCTGTGGAGCCAACCAGGTGTCATGAGGTGAAGGCTTTTTCAGCTCTGTCTCCACATCTTGTGCCACCTGCCTCTCCCAGGACCACTGTGCAAGGTCTGGGAGATGCTTCGGACCTCACCTCAAACGCCCTCTTCAACTCTACAGTCAGCTGATCACAGGAGACCGTGGGCAGGGCAAGGAAGGACATGGGCAGGGCAAGGAAGGACCTGGCCAGCTGCACTCTCCACTTCCAGGGTTGCCTTGGCCTTGTCGCTGGCTTCAGTAACCCAGACTTCACGCCCTACCAAGAACTGTAGATGGGCTGAGTCGGAGCCGTGGCAAACCAAGTCTGAGCCCTGGCACTGTTGACAAGGTGCTTGGGGCATGCGGTCATCTTTGAGCTGGGCCACTGAGTCTAAGTGCTGAAAGGGAGGGCGACCTGGCCTGCCTGGCCTGGAGGGAGCTGTCCACACGGCAGAGAAGCCTGGCTGAGCCTTGCTTCCCCTGACTGGGCCTGTGCTCGAGCACTCTAACCATCCAGAGGCCCACCCCTGTTCCTGTGATAACACAAGCACTGGGCACGGTGCTAAGCCAAGTGCATGGGTACGCTGGTTTGAGGCTCACAACACTATTTCCAGAGTCCAGGCCAGCACTGAGAGGGGACCAGACTTGCTCAGGGTCACTCAACCAATAAGCGCTCCAGGAATATAGGAATCATTTGGAGAATGAGTGCTCACCTACAGTGCCACATTCTCTCCATGTGCTCAGCCCACTTCAGAAGCAGCACAGTACCTCGAGGTGAAGGCTCACAGTATAAACACAAGTTTTAGTAGCTAACACGGAAGGCCGCACATTAGGCCACGATTCTATGTGTGACCTTGGAAGGTCTCCTCTTTCTCGGCCTCTGCATCTTCATCTGTGAAATGGCACAAGAACACCTGACTTCAGGAAGAAAATAATGTCACCATACAATTAGTAGCATCTTTCACTGATAAACACCCCCAAATTTTAGTGATTACCGTTCTAGAAACGTGTCGTCTTGGCCCAACATACGTGATCTGGCCAAACTTGATTCCTAGTTAGGTGACTTAGGACGAGTCATTTCACACTTGTGTTTTTCTATCTGAAAACCACGAGAATATGGCCTAATAACTTCCCTGAGCAGAGGCAAGTTGAGAGCGGGGAGAAGGGGCTGCTGGCCAGCCTCAGATTTAAAGTTGTGTCACAGAAAAGCCACAAGCTCAGTACCACAAGCACATTTGCACATGTGTAGTCTGGCACCTATTAGCACATCTTGGGGAAGTTTGGTTCTCTCTACCCCACCCCCAGTTCTTATTTCCCCTCCTCAGTTTTTCTCCAGAGCATTCACAAAGTACTTACTAAGTGTCTTCTTTTTGCTTCGTAGCCATCTCCTCTGCTGTATCATGAGCTTCGAGGCAGGACTTTACCTATCTTGGGCTCTAGTGAATCCCTGGCTCCTAAAACAGCCCAGATGCTAGTAAATAGATACAGAATAAATATAAATGTGTGTCAAAGGGAAGAACAAGTCAGTGAGTGTATGAATGGGAAGCATCGAAGCCTCCTGTCTTACGTCTCTACCAAAAGCCCCCACATCTGCCTTCTGTCACCCTCTCCCATTTTTCTGCTGCTCACTTTCAGAGAAACAAGATGATTAGCCTTACAAGACACCAGATGTTTACAGAAAAGGCCACAATAATCGCTAATAAATGGCTTTATTTAGCACTGACTGTGTGCGTTCCAGAGGGCTAAGCAATTCATGCATACCAACTATGCAAGCTCACAGTCTAGCTGTTTCCAGGGTCCAGGGCAGAACGCTGGGCACAGCACAGCCAAGGGCACAGCCTGGTCCCAGCCTGCTCTCCTTGCATGTCGGGTGAGCACCTCACCCAGAGGAGGGCCGGTCATTCTGCTCACTCGGCTGATGGATATGCCAAGGGTGTCAGTGTGCCAGGTGCTGTCCTGACAGGGGAAGGGGCCCTTCTTCCCTCACACATGGACAGACACACCCCATGGGCACCTGACTGCGTTCCTTCTCGTCATGGCCTATTCTGAGCACAGCCTGGGGTAAGGTGGCTGGTGGCGTCTGGCCTTGATGTCACCCGCAGAAGTGACCACTCTTCCCAGGAGGGATAAAGGATGGGCGTCCAGAGGCATTTCCTTAGACATCTTCCCCCCTCTCCCAGCTGATCACAGTGCCTTCTTTGCCTAATTAGTACATACACTAATTATTTCCATTTACATGTCTAGCTTACCATTTATGCCTAATTATTGTGCTGCTCTGAAACAATTATGCATACTATTAAGGATGGATCAGGGTAACTGTGCAGTAAATTTTACTTAACTTCTATACCAAATGATTCGTATGTGATTTATTTCCATAGTCTGCAGATCCTATGGCACAAAAGCTCCCACAACTGAGGCAGGGGCACCTTACGTGGGTCGCCCAGCTCCTACCATATGATGCATGAGAACAGGTATAGCTGTAACAGAAGCAGCAGTTGTAACAGCTAGAATTTATTGAGCAATTATTATGTGCCTTATCCTCTCAAGCACTTATACCATTATGCCATTTGAACTTCCTGGCCATCTTGTTAAGCCACAATTTATGGAGCAATTATTATGTGCCTTATTCTGTTAAGCCTTTATAAACACTATGTCATTTGGACTTTGTGACTGTCTTCTCATTAAAGATGAGGCATGTAGAAGAAAAGAAGGAGGGGAGGAAGTAGGGAGAGAAAAAGGAGAAAGGAAAGGAAGAAGGCGAGGGGGGTGGCATGTAGGCACACTGGTTAAGTAAAGCCACGTGGTCACCTGACTGGGAGGTAGCAGGTCTAGTGTTCAAATCCAGGTGTTTGTGGCCCTCAAGCATGACTTCTTTGCTGCCTCTCAGGAGCCTGTCTCATCGAGGGTATGACATGAGTCCGGGGGAGTCCATCCTGTCCACTCTTGTCATCTCCGGAAAAGGAAACCAAGCCCGAGTGGAGCAGGGGCTCTCCCAGGCTTCCTGGTCCTCCTGGTGCTGTTCTCTCCATGGCAAACAGAGCAGCCTCTCTGGACACAGGCCCCAGCAACACCCCACGCCACAGCCTCAGCCTGTCAGGACGGCTTGTTCTAATTCTTGACTGCTGACCTGCTTTATGAAGCGTTCCCTCTACAAGATGCCCAGGCTCCTCCTCTTCTGTCCTTTCTTTCCTAAACATGCATCTCCCTTTACTTCTTATCCTCCCTCAAAAGGCAAGGACCAACTGGCATTTGGGTCCTTACTATAGGTTGGTTCTGTGTTCAGTGCTGTATTTTTCCACTTAGTTTTCACCATACCTCTGTGAGGTAGAAACAATCCTTAGAACGCCATTGTCTAGTAAAATACTCTGAGGCTCCAAGTGGCTCACTGACGCGCCCATAGCCACACAGACAGAGCACAATCCAGGGACTGTCTACATGGTTCCAGAGACTGTTCTCAGAACCATTCTCATTTCAGCATAATCAGTATCTTTTCTTCTTTCCCTTCCTCCCTTCCTTTCTTCCTTCTTTTCAATATTTTAGCAGTACTAGAGGGAAACACAGGGCCTCACATATGCTAGGTGTGCTATGGAGCTACACCTCTACTCCTTTTAATTTTATCCTACGGGTCTTGCTAAATTTCCCAGGCTACCCTCATATTTGCAATACTCCTGCCTTGGCCCCCCAAGCAGCTAGAAATATTGCTGTGTGCCACTGTGCCTGGTTATAATCTTTCTTGATATCAAGTTGGGCTTGCACTTTATTTTCTTTGCTGGGCAGTCAAAACCTAGCACTCAAGAGTTTTGACCCCAAATAGTTAAAGTGGATTGAGAGCTGACTTCCTTCCGATTCCAAGCTTTGGGCACTGCCAACAATGTGGACACCACAGGGAACAGACACGGTTCTAGAGTGTTTCTGAAGATATCCCCAGGCTCTCTGCCTCTGCTACCAGCTCTGGGGCCCCTGAGATTGAGTCTCCAGGCCAGAAGTTTCCTCCTCTTCTTGTCTATCATTAGAATCAGCAACAGGGAGGGAAGAGCAAGACAGTGGTGCTTCAATTAGTGCTGGGAACGGTCCCAGCTCTAAATCACACTCCCTAGCCTCTCCGGCCTTCTGAGCACTGAGCTTGGCATACAGACAGGGCCCTCCCACTTTTGGCTGTCATCTGGAATGATTCACAAGACTCTCTGGCTCAGGGACCAAGCAGGACCAACTAGGTGTGCAGCCCTCCACAGTGCCTGGGAGACCCCTAGGCTGGGCAAGGCTCTGCTTATTCCCAGAAACCTGCTTGCACTTGGGGACCTGGCCTCCAGGCCTTGATCTGGTATTCCAACCCTAGGTGGAGGAGGACATGGTCCTATATTATCTACTTCCAGAAAACCCTCTGTGACCTTTAATTATGGCTTGTTCACATGAATGGATTAGGATGCCCAGCGGAGTAGATGATTGACACGAAAGCCAGCAAATAAAGGAGGGAAGACCCTAGAGGTGAGTGGCTCCAACCAAAAGGCTTATCGTCTGGAAGGATTAAAAGGAAAAGGAAGCGTCCACCTTTTGGAAGAGCTCCAGGCTTCACCACTGCCTTTGGTCTTCCGTTTCTTCAGCCTTCCAAGGCAGACTGGTACTGGTGACTACAGTGACCTTTCAGGCCTTTGACCTTGGGCTGGTGCCACATCCTTGATCTCTCATTCTCAGAAGATAAGAGCAGTGGTGACCCCGGGTGTCTGGTCCCCAGACCCACAGGCAAGCTCCATGTCCACACTCCATACTCAGCCCTTGCAGGCAGCAGTGTCACTGTGGGATGGGACAGTCCCCTGCACCCCACCTTTGCACCTGCCTTCCAGGATGCAGGAGGAAAAGGCCATGCAGCCTGGGACCCAGGATGAAATCTCTACCTTGCAGGCTGACTGTCAGGTCAGGGAGGGAGTGGTAAGTAACGAGCCTGTGATGGCAGCCAGGCTAACAATGCCTCCTGCAAACTCGGATCCACAAGGTTCTGGCAGCTGCATTAAAATCTTAGCAATCTTTCCTGTGGATTTTTCTGATTAATGCAAATTTGTTTTGCTTTGCAAATTGAAAATCAGTTGCAAGCACCTGGTGTAAGAATCCCAGCAGGGAGCTGAGAGCCCCAAGGAGAAGCCAGGCGCCCTCCCCCACCCTGTCCCGCCTCTGCTCCAGGAGTGCCAGGCCACCATCCGGGTCCTCCCTGGGTCTCTATCTCTCTGCACTGCTGTCTACGGAACCCAGGGCCCAATAAACCAGGGTGTTCCTACTTGGGCCCCCAGCCTCTTTTGTCCTCCTCCTGGGAGGGTGATGGGTGCAATCAGGGAAGTCATTTCTGTCCTTTGTAAGAAACCCACCTTGGTGCCTCCGGGGGATGCCATTATCATTAGCCGCATTGCTTCCGCAAGGGAACATGAGAGTCTAGGGACACAGCTCACCGCTGAAACATTCCTTTCCTCAGTCTGTCTCCTTTTCTCCTGAAGCAGGAGTCTCTTCCCACAACACCAGAAAGCGGAGGACATTACCAGGACTCCCAGGGTGAGGGTGCTGACAGGAGACCCCTCGGAGGGACCCCGACTGCTTCTCCATTCTGCCGGTGTCGCCCCACTGTCAGATCCAGCTGAGGAGCCTTGGAGCTAAGCAGCAAGAACACCTCGGCTGGCTGCCCCTCCCCCAGCACACACTGTTCATTCAGCTCTGAGACAAGTCGGGAGGGACGGCAGTTATGAACGGCCCCAGTCTGCTCCCCCTTCCTCTGCTACGCAATTTAAAGGCAGGAGATAGAGAAACACTCTGGAAATCAAAATTAAAACGTATTCCTGCAGCAATCTCGCACCCAATTAAAGTAACCCAGAGCCTATTGTCCTTTTGCTAAATTTGGAAAATGCTCAGGTGTGTCTGACCCTACTCTGTACAGATATTTTTAATACAGATTTAATCATATTTTGGGTTAGGAGAAGAAGCTAATTAAGTAGGCAGATTTAGAAAGGCTGTTGGAATGCAGAACAGAGCGAGGTGATTGGATGCGATTCACTGTTCAGGGCTTTTTGAAGCATTTAAGTTGGGCTGAGCAGGGCTTTAGTCTCGCAGCAAAGTGGCTTGAAAACAGAGGTGACAACAAACAGAAAAGCCTCTGAGTGTCAGTAGCAAATCCGGAGCTGGAGGCGACCTAGAAAGAGGGTCTCGCCGACTGCCCACTGCCACCGACCACTGCAGGAGCACCCTGGCAGGAGAGGGACCCCGTCCACCATGACACAGGCTGGAGCTCCTGTCCACCCTGGCCGTCTGCGGTGACAATCCAGCCGCCTTCGCTGAATGCTGGCTACTTTGGTACATGACCCGTGACTGCACCAGTGAATCAAAAAACCAGCCCAGTTAGTCCCAGAAAAGACTTCTGGCTGCTGTCCCCTTGTTCCCAGTCTGGCTGGGATCTCTGCGACTCCCTTCCCAGTAAACCCTTTTCCATGAAGTGCCACCGGCTGTACCCAAGTGCCACGGAAAACAAGGCTGAATCATGTAATTGAAGAAGCCCCTCTGGGTCTGTTTGTTCCCCAGCGTTGTGGGTATTGTGGTCCCTCCCTTCGTGACAAGGGCCCTACGGACTGCTGAGTCACCAGGAAGCCCAGCAGGCTCATCCCAGGCAGCCCAGCTCTGGACACTAGGAGCTCACAGTGTTGTGAACCAGAGTGTGTGCTGGGGGCTCTTCGTCTAGGTGACAAAGGAAGCTGCCAAGCACACTGTCTCTTCAACTTTCTACAAAGTTAAAACACAAAGAACAACAGAGACTCTCTAGGAGTGTGCTACCTCTCACAACACAGGTGTCTCACTCAACTGCACAGGAGGAAAACACGGAGAGCAGCCAGCGCCTAAGAGACTGGTTACCCACAGGGGTAAGCGGGAAGCAGGTGGGGACAAAGGAGGGATGGAAGCAAAGGGAAGAGGGCGGCTGGGACGTTTCTCTGAGAACGTTGCACTCTTCCAGCCTCAGCCGCTGCCTCGTGCAGCCTTCACCCACCCTCCTCAGGATGTGACATCAGTGGGATGCGAAGCCCTCCACCCCCTAAGAAAAGAGCTCTGTAGAATTTCCTCCTGATAGTGGACATTCTTGCTCCCAAGGAGTTGGTCTCACAGAAAGCAAAGCCCGTTATTTTCCTACTGCAGTGACTGAAAGCAAAACTTCTTGTGTCTAGCTTCAAATCCCAGCTCTAACATCTAGAGGTTTGGCCTTTGGTTTCTTGTCTATAAGGTGGAGTCAGACAGTAGCTACTTCTCATAGGATGATGAGGAGCCCTCGATATATGGTGCAGCTTGCCATCAGGATTATCATTATCATTTTATGGCTTGATGGCCAGTTAGGGCAGATGTATTCACTCAATTTGTGTCCTGTGGGATACAGATCCTGTTTCCTCCTGGGCCTCCTTCAACCACTGGGAATGAGCTGTGGGTGGAAGACTGACCTTCATGCGGAGAGACCTGCATGAGCTCCGAATGTCCCCATCCAGGGGCTGAGTTCTCTACAGCTGCAGTTACAGATAACCACAAAGTCTGGGGCTGAGATAACACAGATAGGTTTTCTTATAGCTCTCGAGTTCAGAGATTTGGTGCAAACCCGTTCTCCATCTTTCACGCTGTCTCTCTACAAGCATCACTCACATCTCTTTCTGTGGCTCCATCTTGTCCTTTAAGGCCTCTTGAGATTCCATCGAGACCCCTGGACATCAAGGCTCTTCCACCCTCTTCAGGATGAGCTGACCAGCGCCCTCACACCATTTGCTGCCTTAATTCCCTTTGACAGTGGAGAGTATCTTCACAAGTTCTGGGGATCAGGATGCGGACCTCATTGGGATCACTGTCCTGCCACCCACAAGGACCAACTCTTGGTTTTTCTCTGTCTTTTTGATTATGATCAGGGCTTGGAATTTTGTTTTTATCATCTCAACCATTTTGAAGCATTAATCTCAGTGGCAATAAGCACACTGAGACTGTACTGTAGTGTTGCCATCAGCATTATCCATCTTCAGAATTTCTTTTCCCACGCTGCTACAAGCTACTAGACAGTTAACTCCCTGTTGCCACCCCAGCCCCTGGCACACATTCTACTTCTGTCTCTCTTAATTTGACTCCTCCAGCTACTTCATACAAGTGGACTTGTACAGCATTTTACTTTTGCCTTACTTCACTAAGCATTTCCTTTTTGCCATGGAATCTATCATATGCACCATCCCTAAGTCCTCAAGGAATGTATCACATACACAGCTCTCAAGTCCTTAAGATTTACCTACACTAGCACATGGCATGCTAGGCTCTTGTTCTGCAATAATTCTGTGCTCCTGGTCCACTTGCCCATCCCAAATCTGGCCCTACATGAGATCTTCACCAGGAATGGTATTTTATGGCAGAAGTCTGCCAAGAAGTGGCTTGGAGACTTTAAAAGAAAGGGAGACTGCAAGGTGTGACTAGTCATACAATTGGGTCAAACTCTGGACTCTGCCACGTGATAGCGTGTTTCTCAGTGAGACACCATCTCTTCAAGGCCAACTTCCTCCTCTGTAGGCTGAAGATGATAACAGGGCCTATCCTAGAAGATTTGTATGAAGGTTAAAGGAAACAAACAACGTTAATGAAGCTCCTGTCTCCATGTGGGAATGTCACATCAAAAGGACAAGGCAGGTCTGCTGCTGCCTGCAGGAGGAAAGACTATGGTTAGAGGGGCAACTGTGCTGGCACACCATGCTGGTACAGTTTCCTGGGTCTCTGTCCACATCTGGGGACCTTCAAGGAGGAGGCAGAAGCAGACGAGTAGTTCTCCACCACTGGCCTAGGGCAGTGGTGGGAAACCTATGGCACGTGTATTGTTTTACTTTTAAGACAGAAGACTAATGTATGAGTTGTTTTTCTTAACTAAAAGCTCAGTATTCAGATTTCATTACAGTATTGGCACATTTCGATCCTTAAGTAGGTTTGGGGCTGTATTTGGATACTCATTTGAGCAGTTTGCAAACATTGCTCTAGGGCATTTGGGAAACTTTTCCCCACTGTTTCTCATCCCTTTTTCCATTCGTTTATCTCTTCCTATTTTTTAAAGAAGGTACAAAGGAAAGGTCTGGGGAAGGCCAGACCAGTCCAGCTGTGCCAGGACAATAAAGCTTGACTGTATTTTTTACAGCCTCAGTCTCCGTCTTCCCATCTGTAAAATGGGGCTGAGTCTATTGTACTCCCCAAGAACATGGGAACAAGTCAATGAGATCACACGCAACTCTCAACTCTACGTCTACAAAGCACATTGCCACAGTTTCCTCCTTCATTCACCTCCCTTATCTCAGTAGCTCTTTGATGTTCAAGAAAGTAAGACCTAAGACACCCATTTCTGTTATGCTGCTGCTAGGACAAGAGAGAAGAGAGCTACGATCTGGTGAATTTGATCATGTGTTAAACATGTTACAGCCGTCACGTCATTTAATTTCACTCATCTCACAGCAAACCCGTAAGGCTGGTCCTATATCACAGATGAGGAAAGCAAATCACAGAAGCACACAGAAATAAATCACAAGCACCCAGGATGGCAACAATAAGGCGTGGGGACCTTGATGTGGCTCTTACCTCCATGTGATAAAAGGCAGCTGCCCTGACCACCCAAGGCTAATGATCCCAGTCCTAAAAAACATAGCCAGCTTTCATTCATCTATGTCACAGGAAGGATACAGACTGACCAATTCCTTTCTGTTTGGCTCTGCTGTTTATGATGCATTTTATGATTTTTTACAGGCAGATTTACCCTCTTGATTATACATTTCTGCAGGCAGCTACTAAGATGAATTTTTATTTTCTGTGCCCACATGCCCCTGGGTGTGTGGGGAGCTGGCTGGGACTCAGCAGACTGTGAAACACCCCCCTTGGCAGTCAGGTTGGCAATATCAGAGTCAAAGGCTGCATGGGATGAAGAGGAGATTCAGAGAAGTCAAAGCTGCCTCCGTGTTCCCAGAGCTGGCTGGTGTGACTGGCCTGACCGGGCTTGAGGCTGAGGAGAGAAGGCTGAGAGGGCTTCACCTGTCAATTCTCCCCCCCTCTGGCATGCAAAGAGGCGGGAAGGCCAGGAAGCGGTGAGGACAGCATGATAAACTGTGGGCCTGGAGGGCTTTACTCCTCATAGGTAGACATGAGCTTTGTCCTGCTGAGAGCCATGATCAGAGCCATCTTCCCAGGAACCAGTGCTTTGCCCTCCCTGTCAGCAAACCACTTGCTGAAGGACTCCAGAGTCTGCGTCTGTATCCTGGGTTACTCATCTACCCGTTGGGTGAATTTAGGCAAAGGCCTCAACCTGCTATAATTCAGTTTTCTCAGTCATAAAGTAGAGACACTAACAGTGCCTAACTCCAGGGACTTCTCTGATTATTAAACAAGTCAGTATGTATATAGTAACTGCCCTTTCTGAGCTTTTGCTTTCCAAGCTTTCAGTTACCCGTGGTAGACGACAGACTGAAAATATTAACTGGAAATTCCAGAAACAAATCGTAAGTTGGTGTGATGAAACCTTGTGCTGTCTTGCCCCGGACTGGAGTCATCCTTTTGTCCTGCACATAATGCTGTGTGTGCGCTACTCTGCCATTAGTTAGTAGCCACCTCAGTTATCAGACCGACTATAGAGTGTCACGGTGCCGCATTACACAGCAGGCCAGCACCACAGTGCAACATGCAGTCATTCACTTCAGCTCATCTCACCACGGAGACTGCAACATCTCAGACCATCACCATGAGGAGGGCGGGTCCACTACAAGATATGATTGTAGGAAGAGGGCCACGGTCACAAGATGTTTATTACAGCTTGTCGTCATAATGGTTCTATGTTATTGTTAGTATGGTGTTCAACCTCTTACTATGCCTAATTCAAATTAAACTTTACCACAAGTACGCTTGTACAAGAAAAAACAATATACACATATGGGTTCGGGGTCATCCTCAGCTTCCGGTATCCACTGGAAGTCCTGGGTGTGTCTCCTGTGCACAGGGGGCTACTTTGGAGCCCTCACTGCATGGCACATGGTTTATGCCCAATGAATATTCACTGTATTTATTATTATTTGCTTACATAGGTCAATTGGTGAAAATAAGTTCCCTCTTCTTGACTCAAAAATGAGATAGTAAAGGATCACTAAATGTTGCCAGATTTAAAGCTAAGTTCATCCATCCATCCATGAATATACTGTATGTAAATAAATTCAAGTCCTATGCTTTTTTTTTTTGTTTTTGTTTTTGTTTTTGTTTTTTTGAGACAGGGTCTCGCTTTGTAGTTCAGGCTGGCCCTGAGCTCAGCCTCCAACTCACATCACAGCAATCCTCCTGCCTCTGCCTCCTGAGTGCTGGGATTACAGGCGTGAGTTACCACGCCCGGCACTGTGGTCTGTGGTACTGGTTGCTGCTGGGCGTGAGTCTCCACGCCCAGTATGGTATGTGGTTACTGGGGATCGAACCCAGGTCCTTGCACTTGCAACACAGGTGACGGAACCACTGAGCTAAATCCCCAGCCCTCAAGTCCTATGCTTTTTAAGAAGATTCTCAAATTCAAAACAAAAACTTTCACAGAAAAGCCCATCATCAGCAGAGCTAGACACAGAAAATGCATTTTGATACTTCATCAAGCAAAACCTTTCAAACTGGTCCGGCTCATGCTCTCTAGTTTGCTGAGAACTCACTGAATCAATTTTAAAGCCTACTCGCCCCTGGTCTTTAGATTATTTGTGCCCCATACTACCAGATAAGGAATTTGCTAATTTTTACTCACTAACACAGAGAAATATCTACACAAATGAACTCCTTTCAGTATCTTATCCTTATTTGGCTGGAATTGCTCAGGGAGAAAAAAAACATGTCCTATTCCCCAGGGAGATGCAAATCTTTACTATTTTGGCTATGCACTCAGTGTAATAATAATGAAATATTAAATAATTAAAATGGCAGCAATTCTAAAGGTGAAACGAAGAAGATGAAGACAGCCTCTATCTCTTGTTGAATCCTTATATGTGCCTGGGATCGTGCTAAGCCTTTATGACCACTAGCTCATCCAATTTTGGTTTCCACTGGAACTGCATCTTTGACACTAACTGATGGAGAAGCTTTTCTGGTTAAGGTCTGCAGAAGAGCTTGGTTGATGATCGACAGCCTGGCTCATCCTCCTGGAATCGTGACCTCCCTCCAATCCAGGGAGGGCACAACACCACCCCCACCCGCTTTTCAATTATCCACACACATATGCCCCCTATGTCATTATCTTAACAAATGTGCAAAAGGAAAATAAACTCTGCAAGACTGGCTTATAAAAATAGCAAAATGCATAGCACAGGACTGTTCTGTATAATTCATGCAGAAAACATAGAAACACTTTATTCTGATAAATTGTGCTTTTTGTGGTTCCATGGCTTTGCTGGTTGCACACACATTGGCATACACACTCATGCCCCGTATCATTTCAGTTATACTGCTTATGTTTTGGTAAAGAGATGGAGAAAGTCCAAGTCTGAAGACCCACTGTGTCCTCAGGGCGTTTTACCCCACAGCTGGGAACCAGGGTGGGGAGGCAGGTCCCCTTTAGCCTTATCGGCTTCTCATCGTTTACCAAGTTCCTGCAAGATGCCAGCCCTGGTAAGCAGAAGGCTCCCAGGGAGGAAGGAAGGCTCAGCACAGGAAGCTGGGAGCTGAGCAGATATGATCGATCACAGTGCTGAATGGGAGGATCAGATGGGCTTCCAGGAGGAAGGGGCTGAGCTTTAACAGATAAGTACAGTGTCCAACAGAGAAGGATGGGAAAGGCAGTCTAGACAGTAGGAATAGCAAAAACAAAGGTGTCCAGACAAGGAAGAGGAGGATAGCCAGGTTCACTCGATGTCACCAAAGTATGCAGTGGGAGAGGTGAGAACTGAGTCGAGGGTGGTACGGGGCACCAGAAGAGAGATTCCTCGCCATTCCCCCCAGGATTGGGCTTCGTGGTATGACAGAAGGCTACAGGAAGCCCTGTTATGTCCTGCAGCTCCTTACGCGAGTGGGTTAGATCTCTGCTGAGCATTCCCAGGGCTCCTTCCCTGCCCATCAGAGTGCTTCGATCCAATGAACTTCTAGCACGCTCCGTGTGATTCCAAGGGTCTGTCTCCTCTGCGAGGCACTGAGGGGTTCCCTGCTCACTGCCATGTATCCAGTGCTGAGCACAGCTCCTGAGACCTTGAGTCACACACGAAATGCTGAGTGAATGCATGGCTAATGAGTGATTCCTGCAACTCACCATGACACGGCTGGATGGGGTGAGGCTAGAACCTGGGGGCTAGCTGGAAGGGAGAGGAATGGTTCTGCCTAGATGATAAGAGACCAGAGAAAAAGGTAAGAGTGGACCAAACATATGTAAAAGAAACAGTCAGCAACCAGGTGCTGATGGCTCTTGTGTTGTTTGGAGAAGTGCTTTGGAGTAGTCACTGGCTGCGCTGAGGGACAAGGGAAACGCAAGCAGGTCTGAGGGAAAAGGCCGAAGTAGAATGAGGATCCTGGACATGGGGAGATGATCTGAGTTCCCAGAGGCTCAGGACATTCCCTTCCTGGAAAAAGACAGTGACCTTTCTGGCCACCCCCAGACACCCTCTCCACAGGCAGATCAGCACTCACGCTGCCTGCTGAAGTCTCATCGGCCCTAGCGCTACTGTGGTCCAAAGAGCATGCTGGGGACATCAGACTCCCTCAAGGAAGGCGGGGGAGGCCTGGCCAACAAAGGCTGCTGGTTTCACCAGGAAAATGAAAAGTGGAATCCAAGCAGCCCGCAGTCTGCTGGCTGTTCCGCATGGAGCTCGCCCCTCTCAGAGCTGTTCTCTCTCATCTTAACAAGTCTCTGCTGGAGATCAGACCTGGGCCTGATCACACAGCCATCTGGGACAGACCAGGCCGAGGTTTATTTCCAGAATTATTCAAGAAGAGGCCAGGCCTCTACCTACAGGTCATTCCAGACTGGAAATGGGCCAGCCAGACTCTCCCCCCATGCCCTGGTAGACCTGCACCCTTCCAAGCAGACGAGCCAAGATGGAAGGCTGGATAGAAGTCTGTAATCTCTACCTTACCACCTGGTGGCTCTGTCCAGTTAGCTTCGCTAAAGACCCTCACTGATCAGGCCACTCTCCTACTCAACAACCTTCTGTGGCTCCTTGTTGCCTTTTGCATGAAGGTGAAGCCCCAAACCCTGCATCCAACCCCCTCTTTAGCTTTATCTTCTCAACATTTCAGCTCATTTCCCTTAGGACAGTTCGGGTCTCCTCCCTGACTCAAGCCCTCACAAAAACACAGAATTGTTGACTGATAGGGAAGGAAGGAAGCCCAGGCTTGCATTTTATAGACAGGAGCATCCAGGACCAAGGAAGCTAAGGATTCCTATGGCCAGAGTCTCAGCTGGGCCTAGGGTATGTTCCTTCTTCTGTTTGTCCACCCACTCACTCATTCAATGTGGATTAAATGCCTATCTGCTGCCAGGTTTACCCTAGTTCACGTAAGAACTGGGAACCTACCCTTACCCGAGGATGTAACAAATGCATGTTTACCAAGCTGGAAGTTAGGATGCAACAAAAACAAAAAAGACCTCCCAACATTCCTGGGTAGGTGAAGCACTAGGGAACCAGAAGAAAGACACAAACAGGGCTCAGTGTTGAGTGTTACAGAGAACAACACAGAGGGGAGGGACAGAAAGAGTGGCGGGGGGTGCTAAGCATATCTTTTGAAGAAATAGGAAAGAAGCAGCAATTGCAAGGGTCCTGAGGCAGGAACATACTTAGATGGTACGAACAGCAGAGAACCCACGGGGCTGGGAGTGAGGGAGAGAACCACACCAGTAACCTCAGTGACAAGTGGAAGACATTCCAGCCTAAGTACTCTGGCTTTTATTCAAAGAGAGATAGGTTCCCAGGGGTCCCTGGGGGATAAAGGATGTGAATTGACATCCACAGCAGCGGAGCGCTAGACAGGCACACTGCACTGTGTGGGAGGGACCGAGTCAGCCACAGTGACACAGGGGATGAAGACAAGAAAGTCCTCAGCTGGGTTCTCAAATCAGGATGGATGAGTATCTAGGCAGGAGAAGAACTCTGTGTGTGTGTCTGTGTGTGTGTGTGTGTGTGTGTGTGTGTGTGTGTGTGTGTGTGTGTGTGTGCGTGTGTATGCAAGAGAATTACAGGTAAAAAAAAATAATAATACCCAATGTTGACTAAGGATTTGCTATATACCTGGGACTGGAATAAATATTTTACAGGTATTAACTCATTTGACATTCTGTTCCCCTACTTTATAGATGAAGACAATGAGAGATTTAGTAACTCATTGGACCACCACTCCTGGTAGCTGTGGAGCTGGCACATGAAGCCAAGAGGCCTGGCTCTGGATTCATGTTCCTAAACATCATACAGTGTCACAACATGGACACAGGAGTAACACATTCAAAAGCCTAGAAAGGAGAGAGCCTGGGTAGGGGACAGTCAGGCAGAGGGACAGCAACTGGCCAGCATGCTCCCTTTCTCTGAACAGTGTGCCAGGGTTAGGGAAGCCCAAGCAGGAGCAGGGTTAGAGGTGCTGTGTGGGGAGAAATGTCACATGGGAAACCTACGGGGTCCCAGAGCCAGAGGAGAGGGTCACCCAGAGCCCTGCAGGGCCTGGGGCTGCACGGACACCAACTGGCTAGGTAATTGCTAGTCATTTTTAAGACAGTGGCTGCTCAAAGCGTGGTTCCCAGACCAGAGGAATGAGCAGCAACAGGTAGCTCATTAGCACTGCAGGTCTTACTTAGGCCTGCCGAATCAAATCAGAATCTACATTTTAGCAAGGTCCCCAGGAGACTCACTGAAGATCTGCCCAGGTATGCAAGGTCTTCTTCTTGATCTCAGGCCAAAAAATTACTTCTTTAAGGAATCCTCCAAACCTCCACCTGACAAAGTCTCAACAATGGTTTTATTCTGTGTTTCAGCAGCGCTGAATCTTTTGTAGGTTGAGATGGTCATGCAGTCCTTAAACCCATTGGGCATCAAAGTCATCAGAAGAAAAGGGGAAATGCTGAGAGTCAACTGTACTCGCACTGGGTGACAGTACAACACCCTGGCTCGGCATATTTCTGCTCCCCCGCCCCTCACCCACATACATACCCTACATCCCAGTGGACAGCCGAGGTTTTGAACTCCAGCAGGAACTAATCCCTCATGTCTCTGTTCTGCAAAGTCCCGAGGGGGCAGGACTACGTCTGTCTTGCTTAGTACCATTTCTCAGCATATGGCACAAAGTGGGTGCTCAGTGAAGATTTCCCAAAGGCAAGTGGGGAGGCGGGGGGGGAGGGGATACCATGTTTGTGGCCATCCTGTGGCCTTTGCACCTTCAGAGTTAAAGCAGATCAGAGCCTCCAGAGAACTGCGGCCCAACTTCACACAAAAAAAACCCTGAAGTCGGACTTTCTTCCTGCTGCTTCTTACTAGGTTGGTCCAGACAGCAGACAGCCTACAGTGGTTGTTCTGAGCTCCCCAAGGGAGCTGGTAACAACAAAGCTGGGTGCAAAAGGAAGTCTGCTGCCCGTTGTCTGTGGGGTTCCCCAAAGTCCCAGTCCTGGCCCCATCATGCCTTGTACACCCCAGGGCTGAGGGGTCCTTGGGGACGTTATAACCT
The DNA here is from genome assembly GCA_004026965.1 of Petromus typicus. NCBI lineage: Eukaryota > Metazoa > Chordata > Mammalia > Rodentia > Petromuridae > Petromus > Petromus typicus. Next base: position 1,107 of record PVIR01008798.1, on the reverse strand, counting down.
GGGAGGCCTGGGTCCCAATCCCTGGCTCATTCCCCAGGGCTGGAGACTGGGTTCGCATTTACTCTCGTTTTTATCACAGCAATCAATCAAGGCTTTGTTTTACCCGAGAGCATACATTACTTTTCGTCTCTCGCCAAAGCAAACTTCTTTCTCATCCCTTCCGGAGAGGTTCGTTTCATAGCATGTTAAATGAAATGTCAACAAGAATTAGAACAAATGGCACCATAATCCCCAGCAGATGACAGTGAGCCAGAGAGGCAGGCTGCTCCTACTGCCCTGGCCTGAGGGAGCCCGCCGAGAAGGACCTGTAGCCCTGGCTTGGAAGGGACTGCTGAGCACGCTCTCCCCCTGCTAGGGGCTGCAATCTGGTCTGGGAGTTTCTGACGGAAAAGCAGAAACTGTTTCTGACATTGGAAACAGCTTTCCTCTGACACAGAATTAGCAAGGACAAGTGTTCCCCAGGGCGGGACCCAAGAGGCCACTTCAGTCAGTCCATCAGGAGCCATGGGATGGTGGAGCGGCCAAAGCAGAACCCTGATCTGCTGCCAATAACCGTCTGATCACCTTGCCTCACACGAGGCTGCTATTTCTCGCAGGTTCTGCCCTCCGTCAGGTGGGCCCGCTCTTTGGACCTGGGCTGAGAGAAAACACCTCTACCCTTTGCCCACCTGGACCCCAGAGGGCTTGAGTCGTATAAACATAATTTGATCATAGAAATAGCAAATGCGCTTCGGTGTTTGCTATGTACCAGGTCTTGCGCTAAAAATTTTATGTGCATTTTCTATTTAATCTGCTCATCCAGTCATTCTAACATACTAGGTACGCTGGTACAGGAACGAGCAGACATACACATCCCGGTCCTGGAGAGGCTTGAGTTCTGTGTAATGGGGGAAGAGGAGAATCATCTAGCAAGCAGGCAAAGCATCCAGTAAACAATCTAAAGGCCTGGCCGACCGCAGGGACCAAACCCCACTGCTCAGCCTGAGTCTGCACCAGCTGGGCCCCCGGGAAGATCTGCTCCATCGCCTCAGGCTTTTCTCCAAAGCCCAGGTCAGCAGGAGTCCAATGTTGCAGACTCTGTATCTGTATTTGCTGGACAGAGTATCC